>CDMY01000720.1:3471-27629 GCA_001179505.1 Vitrella brassicaformis | reverse complement strand
AAACCCTAAACCCTAAACCCTAAACCCTAAACCCTAAACCCTAAACCCTAAACCCTAAACCCTAAACCCTAAACCCTAAAGTGTGCGTGAAAGGCATGACTGCATGATACATAGGCAGGTTTAGGGTTTAGGCAGCTACGAGAAGACAGAGAGGGGTGCTGGGATATTGGATTAATGTGTGTGTATACTGACATCCTGCATTTCATTGTGTGAATGAAAGTGTATTTCTTCTATCTCGTCAACACAGCTGTCTTCTGTCCATCCATGCGCTTGGGGGTTGTGAGTTTGTCATACGCTCGATCGCCACGGCACACAGTGAGTGACACTCTCAGTGAACACTCACCATATTCGGTCACCAATATTGAGTGACACTGTTAGTGAATCACCGTGTTCGGTCACCAACGAGCCGACGACAGTCAGCACACCAACACATGTGAACACACGATGCACACCAATAGCGAAGCAAACAGACCTCTTTCCCTTACTCTTCTTCCCACGTATACGTGTCACACAGAAAGCGTCGATTCACTTACAAATGCATTGGCCCATCCACTCACACCACAGAGAGAGGCACAGAACGACACACATCCACGAATCGACACATCCATCCAGCCATCCATCCATGCATGCGTGTGTGTATGTTTGTGGGTATATTGAGGGACGGCAAAAGCACAATAGTAGCCAGCGTGTGTGTCCATGCATTCACTCATCCAACCCCCCTTGTCACCATCTCTGTCACCGCCTTAACAACCCTCGTACGCTGATACTCTGGAGTTGCCAGGGAGGGATTGAGATGCATAGAAAGAGAGAGAGAGGGTAGGGACACACACACACAGGAAACCCCTAGAGATAATAACCGACAGAACACAAAACAGTCTCTCTCTCTTACCCCACCCACATACATACACAGAGGCCAGCAGGTGAAAGCCATGTGACGGCGACGCACACATGTCCGTCAGCAAAGAGAGCGACATACAGGCAGACAGACAGGGGAAGTGACAGAGAGGGAGGGAAGAAAACACACAAACGTCGATGTGTGCCTATCGACATCGCACAAATGGGTCGTGTGGCCGCATTGATGTGTCAGTATATCTATCACCCCCCCTCTCTTCTGTGCATCTCGGCAGCCGCCCGGCAATCGAAGAGCGACAGAGTCACATGCTGAAACTCTGAGATTGCAGTCAGGCCGCCGCGACGCCCACAAAAACATGGAGAGGGACACACGAAGGCAGGAAAACTCACACAATGCCATGCAGAGCGCAGCTGGCGAAGACAGAAATCTCTCACTCTTTCCCAACTCTCACACATTGCCCACATCTCCCAAATCTCTCACTCACAGAAAGAAGAAGGTGGTGAGTGTCACACACAATACAACCAAGAGAGACAGAGGGAATCCATCCACACAATCCAGCTGGCCACTCTGGTGTCTGTCTGTGAGATGCTCGCGATGGCCACTCACAGAGAGCGATGATCAACACTCTATGTGTGACGTGACGGACGAGATCATCACAGCCAGCACACCAACACAGCAAAACAAAACTCTCTCTTTGGCTGCGGGTATGTATGTGTGTGTGCTGTCTGCCTGTCTGTCTGTCTGTGAGCCGCCCGTGTGTGACGGATGCACCGATGAGAAATCAACTCACTCTCGCGAACAAACATCACACGCCGGCATCAAACAGACAGACGGCAGCCCAAACACCGCCCCACACAGCGATTCTCTGTGCAGCCAGTCAGCCAATCTTCTCTCTCTGTCTGTCTGTCTGTCTTCCTGTGATGGCTGTCTGTCGTGCATCGGCCGACACACTGAGGAGTGTAAGCAAGAGGAAGCATGGCGATGCTCAGACCGACACCCCTATATGAGAGCACTCTGACAAAGCGACCAACACGACAGCCACCCCCTGTGAGTCACAGTTGTGCCTTTGCCATTCCTTTGTGTGCCTCACGTGTGGTGTCAGTCTGCCAGACGCCACACGGCCACCGCACACAGAGAGTGAAGATCAGCACTCACTGTGTTGGGTGGCCGTCTACCACCAGACAGCCAGCACACCGACACACGCAGGTGCAGCACATTGCAGCGTCACAGCACCGAACAGAATCACTCTGTCTCTCCCTCATCTCATTGTGCCATCTCTCTCTCTCCCATCACACACCCAGTAGAAGGCCCCACGAGATGTGACAATGCACCTTCTTCAAGCCAGACTGACAAGCTCACATATAAACCACGGCGGCCATCCCCTCACTCAGGACGGCACAACAAAGACCCCCCCGCGACACACAATTTTCCTGGTTAAGGGCGGCCACCCCACGAGAGAGACAAAGCGATTCAGTTAAGTCGAGTCAGTCAGTCAGTCGTCGACACATCGGCCGACCCATCTCACATCACACTCAGAGACGAGCAGCACTCAGCGGCTATCGTCAGGCGTCAAACCCGCCAGCCAACCACACCTGCACGCCACACAAACCACACACAGACAGACAGACAGACAGACAGTCGGCTGATTCTGTGCTGTCGTGTGTCACATCCATCCCATCTCTCTCTCTGTGTTTGTGTGTGGCTGTCTGCCTGCGCACCGCTGCGGTGTTCGAGTGCAGTCGGCGGTAAGTCACCTCGGCGCCCTCAGCTGCAGCACTGTCTGTCTCTCTGTCTGTCTGTCGTCATGATGGACGGCCGCACCCACACTCACTCACTCAACAAACAGACGGACAGACATCTGCAGCACACCACACAGAGCAGAGCGGCCGTCTGACATCATGGCGATGCTCTCGTCCCTCATTCGCTCACTCACTGACCTGACTGACTCGCCACGTGTGTGTGCGTCTGTGTCGCCGACCTCAGCTGACAATTAAGGCAAAGTGGACGCCAAAGGACGACAGACAGATCTCAGCACACAGCCGTCAGTCAGGAGGGCTGCGCACTTCCCCTCCGATAGGGCATCTCTGCCAGCACACGGCAACCCCAGAGCACCAACACCACACAAGGGCTGATACTCTAGGTTGCCACCTGGAAGAGTCAGATGCCCACAAAGGGAGAGAGTCTCTCTCCCTCCCACAAATACGCAGGCGACCACAAAGAGAGCTAGCGACAACAGATCACTCTCTCTCTTTCCAATCAGCCGAACGGACAGATCAGGTGTGTGTTGGCCTGTCTGTCTGTCTGTCTGTCTGTGAGCCGCCCGTGTATGACGGATGCACCGACGAGAGATCAACACACTCTCGCCATCAGCCGTGACACACTCGCGTCTCACAGCCAGACGGCAGCCCAAACACCGCCCCACACAGCGATTCTCTGTGCAGCCAGTCAGCCAATCGTCCCCTTCTCTCTCTGTCTGTCTGTCATATTTCCCCCGCCCCCCACTCACCGGCCCACACACTCACGGCAGCAGACAGACGGCCCACACGCAAAACCACACAGTCCACACAGAGAGATAAGGCCGACCAACACACGACAGCCGTCCCCTCACACACACAGAGCGACAGACAGACAGACAGACAGACGGAGAGAGAGAGGGAGTCCGTCGACTCATCGGCCGACCATCCTGCCTCCCACACACAAATGCATCCACACACACACACACACACACAGACAAGCAGCACTCAGCATGCAAAGAGATGGAGAGGTCGGTCGTCGTCTCGCTTGTCCCAAAATCAGCACATCGGTCACAGCTGGCACACACACACCGCCGCAGACAGACAAACAGACGTCATCGGCCTTTCTGTGTGTCCTTTTCCCTTTTGGTGTCTGTGTACCATCAGACGGGCACACCCACCGTCAGAGGTCTCGCCTTGTCTTGGGTGTCTGTCGTCGGTCAGTCGACTGACGAGGCAGAGAAGGGGAGAGGGAGAGAGACGCCAAGGAGGTCGGCGCATCGGCACCTATCGTCACCATCAGCGCTGATGCCACACAGACACACAGATGACAAGCATCATGGCATGGCGATGCTCGAGGCGCCTCACACACTCACTGACCTGACTGACGTGTCAGTGCCGCCAGCAGCCGCCCCGCCTGACACGTGTGTGGGCTGGGCCGACCACACAACAAAGGGAAGGGAAGGGAAGGAGGACACAGCCAATCTCAAAAACCGAAAGAGCCGGAGGGCCAAAGGGTGTGAAAGGGCCGTTGGCTACAGGGTTTGACGAGGGGTCAAGGGGTTTGTTACCCTATAGCCCCACGAGAGGCCGAAGTGCGGCGTTTTGTTTGTGCGCCTTGCGTTGCGAGAGTGAGGCACTCGGCCGACAAGAGGGCGAGAAGAGTCCCTCGAGTCAGTCGTCCTCTCGACTGCTGCGGTGGGGTGGCGGGGGCGTTGAGCTGACAGACATCGGAGGTAAGGGAGGCCCAACAGTCACTGACGCACTGAGTGATGCGCTCATCACTGACCTAAATGAATGCGCTGGCCTTTCTGTCTGTACATGTCTGCTGCTGTCTGTCTGTCTGTCGCGTTCAGGCAACAAAACAAGGACACCATCCACTTCAAAGGTGAGCTGCCACGCTGATAACAAACCTCATCCAGTGAATGTCCGTCATCCATTCATTCATTCCAACAGACGCACGTCAGAGATATTGATGTCGACTTCGGCTGGTGAGAGTGAGCCTTTCGCGTCGCTGCCCTCTGGTGTGAGCTACCGCATAGTCACCGAGGGCTCGGGGCCCTCACCGAACCTTGATTCCACGGTCAAGTTCGACCAGATAGAATGGCTGGACGCATTTGACAGGTGAGGTAAGCAAGGAGCTGTCAATCGGTTCGGTGGGTGGGGTGGGGTGAGTGAATGCATTCAGTGACTCTTGTGCAGCCCGAACAGAGGGGAGGACCGTGGGGATGAGATCCGCGTGTCTGAGCTGTCGGCTGAGTGGGAGAGGGAAGCCATGACACACATGCGGTAAGGAGAGGGAGGGAAGGAGGGAGGCAGAGATGCACACACTCACTCCATCTCTTTCTTTGTTCGTCTGTCTGTGTGATTATGTGTGTAGTGTGGGTGAGGTGCGTCGCATTGTGTTGCCGCCGGGCATGTACTTTTACGACAGACCGGCTTTTGTTGAGCTGCGGCTGCTGGCCATCGTCCGGTGACGGACGGACTGAACCACACCAAGAGAGAGGGAGAAATTTGTGTCTGTGATGATGGATGGATGGGCCGTAGACGGTGGCTGCATCTTTTTTGTCTGTGACTGTTAGTTGAGAAGAGCATGGTTGGTCCATTCTCATTTTGGCTGTTTGATCGGTCGCGTGTGCATCGGTAGACCCGTGTGTGCACGCACGTATTGATGAAACATTTGATCCCGTCTGTCGCTCTGCAGAGTATTTGGAAGTAAGCATCTTTGACTTGACTCATACATGTATCGCCTCAGGTGTTGTGTTGGGGGGTAAAAGGTTTAGGTGTCACATTATCCCCACTGGTCCCGTCCGTTCACCTATCGCTGTCATAGCTCGGTCAGTCGGTCGCTATTTACACAATCAGCGGCAGCTCTCCACTCCCAGCGACAAACCCACCCACTCCCCCTCATCCTCCAGTGGTCCTAAGCCTATCTAGCAGTGTATGTGTTATGTGTTATGACCATCCATGCCCGTAAACAGGGCCTACCACCCATTCGCTCACACACCCCACAGCATCACACATACAGACAGGCGTGTGCGTGCATGCGTCATCTCGTGTGTCGATCCAGGGCTGGTGCACAACTGTAGCCGTACACACAAGTCTGTGTCCGGCTGCAGCACAGCACCAGCCACGGATCGACACGAGACCACAGCACGGCAGGCAACACGTGAAGACTACACTCATCCATCCATCCGTCCACACCCATCCCATTCCTGCATGTAGCATTTCTACGTTAACCAACACAACACTCAACGTCACGCACTCATACACGTGTGTGTGTACATGGGGTGGCGTGTGGTGGCGTGGCGTGGCATTCGACTGCATGCATGTCAATCAGCAAGGTGAGGATTAAACCCATCAGTGAGTGCGTGAATGCAATGCATCGATGAGTGACTGACACACACACACATCCATACATCTAACTTAGCTACGCGCATGTGCGGATGGCTGCGCAAGACAGGCACACAAGGGAGAAACCTCCAGGCATGTACGTGGGGTTGGTGCGTGCCGTGTTGTGCTGTGTTGGGTCAATGAGAGGCCAGCTGGCCGGCCGAGCATTCTTTCTTTCTGTCTCCGCGCAATCCATCAGCCAGCCTTTCTGTCCTTTTCTGTGCCTTCCTACCAGTGAGTGGTCAGCAGCCTTTCCCTTTGTATGTACACAGATGGGTGGGTAGACAGCCACACATGTATATATGTAGATGTATATGTGTGTGTGGATGCGTCGCATCAGCCGAACGCCGACCGACCAATGCAATGCACGCAGAGACACACGATACACAGACAATTGACAGAGGTGGACAAATACATATATGGTGTTGCTCTGTGTAGTATATCTAGCAAAAAGGATCGACCGAAGGATGCGGGTGCATCGCATCGGCCAGGGGGGTTCTCAGGCTATTTACTTATTGAGGGAATGGGCGATGAGCGACAAATATATATACAAACACAGGAAGGGAAGCATGGCAAGGCATTCCATTGCACTGAGACGTATATAGTGCAATGTATATCGAATGCATTGCATTTGAACACGTACATGCATATGGAGGTACGAAATGGATACGAAACACACACACACACACACACGTCGTCTGTCTGTCTGTCTGTTTGTTTGTCAGTGTCTGTGTGTGGGGGTGTTGAACTGAAGCGAAGGAAGGCAAAATTGGGTCTGTCTGTCTGTTCTCTCTCTTTGTACAAGCAAGTGCTGTTTGTTTGTGTTTGTGTTATGTATGTGTGTATTGTCTGCCTGCCTGCCTACACTCACATGTAAGGATGTAAACACAGCCCAGTCAGTGGATGCATGGAATGGATTGATGGAACGATGCATGTCTGCATGTGTCCATGTGTGTGTGCGTATGGCAGCAACCACCCCCCCGCCCAGCAAGTGGCTGAGTAAGAGAAAGTCAGTGCTCCCCTTTCTCTCCCTCCCTCCCCTACCGTCTTAGCTACCTAGTCAGCCCATTCATCGCACACGCCATATGGGTGTGTGTCCAGTATGAATGGGCGAAGGGTGTGGTGTGATGTGACGCTACGATACGATCGATACGATCCATGTGATATGGGCAACAACGACAACCAACAGCAGCAGTGAGCTGAGCTACCTAGTTGTTGCTGCCCTCCTCCTTGCCTAAATCATCCACACACACGCAGAGAGAGACAGAGAGAGAGAGACAGAGAGAGAGAGAGAGGAATGTCCACACAATATATACATGGATGGATGGGTGCGTCGTTTGTGTGTCATGAAATGAACCGTACTCTCAGTATCCTCCTGCAGTCCGCCACTGCCATCACTGCCATCACTGCCATTGTTGTGGTCCTCCCCCTGTCCCTCTCCCTCCCCCTCAGCATACTCGTTGTCAGCGATCTCCTCTACCTTTGGGACCATCGGCACACACTGGTGCACCACCTCATACGGATGAGCCGTCTGCACCACCTGTCGACACACAGGCGCAGTCAACACACACACACAGAGAGAGAAGGAGGTTGATTGATGTAGTGCGTGGCAGGTTTTCGGGGGATGTGTACCGTATCGGTGTCGTCCATGGGTGGTGGTGGAGGGGGTGGAGGGGGCCGGGGAGTCAGTGTGTGAGCCTAGACGGAGCGTGTGCATCCATCCGTCTGTGCGTGTGTGTGTGTCTTGTATGGATCATATGTACCATGAACTGCATGTTGGTGTTGGTGTTGGTGTACATGGGCGGCGGGGGAGGCAGCGCCCCTGTGAAGTGCGGAAACTGACCACATATATGTATCACCACACACACATCCATCCATCCGTCGTGTGTGTACCTCCCTCCCTCCCTCTCTAGGTGCGTACGCACCTCATATGTGTGTGGTGTGTCGAGCAGCGGAGGGAACGGCGAGTTGGCCGCCGGAAACTGATACGGCATCGGTGTCTGGTGCACCTGCAATTTGCAATCAACCAATGGCACCGAGACACGGGGACACGCACACGTGTGTCACATGTGTATGGGTGGGGTGGGGTGGATGTGTGTGCGCGTACCGGCATTGTGTAGGCGTATTCGATCAGTGGCGCAGTGGTGCCCGTCGTGTAGGATGCCGACACGTCTGCAGATCACACACACACACACATCCATCCATCCGTCCAGAGGCTGTGTGTGTGTGATGGGGTCTGTGAGACATACAGTTGGTGCAGTTGTACGTCTGGTCGAACTCGTCATAGTCGAAATCATCATCCTACACAAGACATCACATACACACGTTTCTGTCTGTCTGTCTGCCTCTGTCTGTCTGTCCTTGACAGGTTGGGTGGTCGCCTACGTCGTGTTTGTTGCCCTCGTCTCCGCTGTTCTCGGCCGTCGACAGATTGGTTTCGTCCGCACACACAAACTCCACATCTGCACACACACACACACACACACACGCACATGCGTCCTCTCCCTACCTCTCTGTTTGTGTGTCTGTGGGTAGGGTGTGGGTGTGGGTGTGGGGTGGGGAGTGTACGTTTCTTTGCGACGGGTTTGTTGAGTATTTTCTTCTTCATATTGGTGGCGGTGTTGGTGCTCTTGGGGGTGTTGATGCACGAGGGGGTGAAGGGCGGGATGACGGGGGGCTCGGGGAAGCGGTCCACCCACTCGCCCTCCAACGCATACACCGACAACGGCATCGTCTGCACAC
Organism: Vitrella brassicaformis; assembly: GCA_001179505.1. Lineage (NCBI taxonomy): Eukaryota > Vitrellaceae > Vitrella > Vitrella brassicaformis. The sequence continues at coordinate 18,908 of CDMY01000720.1, read as the reverse complement.
ACACACACAGAGAGAGAGAGATCCATCCATCCATTTGTGCGGGTGGGGGTGGGGGAAAGAAGGAAGGGCTTACGTGTGGGAACGGATTGTTGTTGTTGTGTGCCGCCATGGGTGTGTGTGCGTCCATCCCTCCGCCGCCGCCCATCTGGTGCATCTTGTGGTGGAACTCCAAATTGATGGCCAGCGGGGTCGGCAACAAACCGGGAGCCGAACTGACACCCACAACACACCACACGATGTCTCTCTTTCTCTGTGTGTGTGTGTTGGTGGAGAGGGGGTTTGGTTTACATGGGTGTAGGTGCGTTTGAGTCGATGAAGTGCTCGATGGCCAGTGGGTACGAGTGGTGGTTGTGTGCCGGTGGCTGTGGCTGTGGGAGTGGGTGTGGGTGTGGGTGTCCGTAGAAGGGATTGATGGTCGGGATTGGCAGATCCATCATGGCCTCCTTGGGCAACACGCGCATCAACGTCTGCACCACACACACAAAGTGGCCATACAGGGTGGGTGTCTCTGTGAGGATGTCGTGTTGTCAACTAACTCTCACCGAGAGCGACATCGGGTGAGGTGGAGTGGGTGTCATGATGGCCAAACCGCCGCCGCCATGGCCGCCACCTAGACTCACACATGACAGACATCTTATGGTGTCTGTCCATCTCTCGAGATGGACACACGCATCTCTCGGTGTGTGTGAGTGCGTGTGCGTACCGATGCCGCCGAATCCGCCGTTGCTACCGCCGCGTGTGATTGGGTGTGTCTGTCCGCCGCCGCTGCTATTGCCGCTCCCTCCGATGAGCCCGCTCAGACCGCCACCAACACCAGCACCGATCGAGATGGACGGGCCGGAGCGGTAGTTGTACCTTGAGACACACACAGGCACCAGCAGACACACATCATGATGCATTTGCCGATGGGTGTGGGAGGGAGGTTGTTGTTGTGTTGTGTTGTGTTGTGTATGCGTACCCATATCCCCCGCCGCCAGACGAGCCCCCGTATCCCCCGCCCCCACTGCTGTATCCCCCAACCCCACCGCCCCCGCCAGAGTAGCCGCGATCGCCGCCAGAGTAGCCACGGTCGCCGCCGTACCCACCGCCTCCGCCAGAACTGACCGCACACAGACAAGACACATCAATCACCTCACTCGTGCGGCTGATTGATGGATGCTGTGGGTGTGTTTCTGGTGGGTGTAGGTAGGTATTATACCTATAGCCCCCACCACCCCCGCCAGAGTATCCGCCGCTGCGACGCCTATCGTAGCTGCTGCCCGTGAATCGACACACCTCCCCGCCGGCCCGGCTGCTGCCTCCGTATGCGCCCGTGCCGTACGCACCGCGGTGGCTGACCGATACACATCACATGATATAGACAGACACCAACACACAAACGGTTATGCAATGGTTCGTGCGGTGGGTATGGTGTGCTCTCATCTCACCTGCCGTAGCCGACGTTGACACCGCCGCCGCCAACCTGTGCATGTGTAAAGGCAGACAGACAGGGAGGAAGGAGACAGATAAGGAAAGATAGCAACCCATCTCTCTCTCTGTCTCCCTCTCCCTCCATCCGTCCGTGTGTGCGTTGGCGTGTCTGTGGTGGGGTGTGTGCCCACCCTGCCCACCCACCGACCATGCGAGTGCCTCCCGGAGGCATGTATGGGTCGGTGGACTGTCTGTTGCCTCCGTATGCGTCTTTGTAGCGGTCGGCCATGCGCTGCCGGTTCAGCTGGTCCTTCTGGGCGATACGCAGACAGCCACCTGAATGCACACATACACACAGACAGACAGATGCGCACACACGTACACAGAGATCCGTGTGTGCCAGTGATGCCCTCTCTCTCCCCCTCCCTCTGTATGTGTGTGAGTCTGTGCGTGCGAGAATGAGTTGAGAGTTGTGTGTCCACCCACCCACCTCGTGGCACTGGGATGGATCTGGGTGGTGGGTTCATCTCCAACGACAACGACACCTACAGGTGGGTGACACACGGATGGATGAGTGCATGGATGAGGGGATGAGTGTGTGGCCTGGCTGTGCTGTGCTGCGCTGTGGTGTGGTGTGGTGTGTGTACGTGTGTGTAGATGGGCGGCATGGCCTCCTTAAGGGCCTCAGTATCCGTCGGCAAAGCTGACATCAGCAACATACGCACACACACACACGCCATGTGATGTGCACAGGAGGCCTCCCCTCCCCCCCCCCTGTGTGTGTGTGTGTGTGTGCGGATCCCTACCTAGTTCCTCGATGCTCTCCTCGCGCTCGCGCAACTCGTCCATGCTGTGGGCTGCACACCCAACACACACACGGGTGAAGGTGTGTGTGTTGGGTGATGTGTGTGATGTGTGTTGGCCATTGTGCTGCGTGTACCGTACCACATGGGCAGTAGTGGTGTGGGCATGAGGGTCCCGTGGCCAGATACGGGCACATGATCGTCTTGTACAACTGAATGATGGAATGGAACGCAGGCAACACAAGACAAGACAGACAACACATGCACCATGAGCCGTGTTGTAGCGTGTGATGTGATGTGACGTGATGTGTGTGGACGAATGGGATGACTGACTAACCTTGGGATGGTAGAACTGCTCCTCCTGCACACACACATGTATACATACATGTGGACCAGTGACACCACCACCACCCCTCCCTCTCTGTTTCTCTCCCTCCCTCCCTCCCTCCCTCTGTGCCGCTGCGTGTGTGTGATCCCCCCACTACACTCAACTCACCCGTGTGTGGCTGAACGGACACTCACGACCACTGCACACACCACACGCCACACACATCACCACACAAAGACACACAGGTGAAGATCCGCCCATCAACGTCTGGTCTGTTGTGTGCGGATGGTCCATTGGCCATTGGCCATCCACTGTGTGCGTACGCGTTGCAGTCGTTCTGCAGATGGACGAAGTCGAACTCCACCACGCCCACAGTGCGGCGCGTCTTGGTCAACGTCACCTACACACGGTGCGCCACATGTGGGTGTGAGGGGTGGGGAGATACGTGTGGTTGCGCTCACGCGAGGGCAGATCTTGGGACCGTAGAGGATGCCCTGCTTGCCCAGCTGCAGAGATTAACACCACAGGCGCGACACACACACACGTAGATCTCTCTCCCTGGAGAGGGCATGTGTGTTGTGATGTGTTGGCGGACGCACCCGACGCACAGGTGAACGGCGCACCCAGTGGACCTCATGGGAATACTGACACCTACACACAACACACATGGCCACACCCACACACACACGTAGATCTATGCCTTTCCTGCCCAGATCTCCCCCGTATGTGTGCATGTGGGTGCATGTGCTCACTGTGCGCCGAAGCCACACACGTTCTGTCCTCTCGGGTCACGCCACAGGGCCTCTAAACGCTCACCTACACACCACACACACAACACGCCACACACAGAGGGAGAACCAGGCGTTTCTGCTCATGTACGCCCATTGTGCCGCATGTGGTGCAGAGACACGGTGCATTCCCCTCGCCAGCAGCCTCCCCGACCCCCACACATGTCCCCAGATGCATCCATGCAGTCCGCTCACATGGCCAGGTGCGGAATCGGTGCAGCTGGTCGTCCTCCAACACGCGCTTGAGCGCCATGGCCTCACAGCAGCCTTCTCACAGACAGACGGACAGCCAGCCAGCCACCTGGGGTAGGTAGATGCCTGCACGTGCACTTGGTGGCGGGATGGGTGGGTGGGATAGGATGGGTAGGCAGGGAGGGAGAGAGGAGGTGCACACGTGCAGCGACGGACGGGACTGCCTCAGGACATCCTGCGTAGTAGCCAAAACTATGGAAGAAGAGAGCTGCCTTCTTTCTCCGACCCGAACGCAAGCTCCAAACCCTTCAAGTTTGACCCATCTTGGCCACCGCGCCAAGGGCACCTGCGTGTCGTCAGACAACACAGTGGACGCACAGGATCGCCCCCACGCGATCCCTGAACCTGCAGGCGAGCGGGCAACACAGCGGCGCCATTTGCGGTGAAGCCTTGCTGTAGACAGGATGTTTGGCTGCCGTGGCGCTCTTTCACGCCATTTTTGTGGCGGCCCCTGTCATGACCGCCCATACTGCTTCGACCGCTTCTCCGTGACAACTCCGCACGGCGTCAAGCGCCTCTTTGGCTTCTACTTCCCCGGTAGGTACTGATATACATATTAATTAGATCTGCGTGTGGACATATATGTGATGTATGTGGCGCGGAGGGTTGATCAAGTGGAAGTACTGGAAGGATCACGGCGAGCCTCAGGCCTGACCAACTGATCCATTCATTGATCACACGCTAGCTGCACAGGGGATCTGTGTGTGCGGGGACGGGTGGGGTGAGAGCGAAAACTACTCGCCAGAAACAGATATGACATTAATTACAAATACAAGCTGCCCACGTACCACCATGGGCTGGCCATGACGCACTGACACACACCCAGACGCGCACACATACAGGCCTCTCTTTCTCTGTGGCTGTGTCTGTCTGTCCGTCTGCCTAACGGCCGCTCAACTCAACTTGCCCCCTTACGTATAAAATCATTCTTTCCTCCATCTACCCTTACTAACGGAGGACAAACATACATACTCGCATACACATACATTGATTGGCACACGTGTGTGTGCAGAAAGACACACAGACGCATTTACCAAAAAAACTACCCATCCACACACATTGGTTATCCATCCATCATTGGTTATCTATCCATCGGGTCTTCTCCGCGCGTTGGTACTATCGGGATTGTCGCTGTTGATCAGCAGGGTGCGGCCCCATGACAAGGGATGGTACGTCCTGAAGAACGGCACACACCCATATGTGCAGGTGGGGTGCATGTTTGTGTGGTGGGGAGTGTACCTGAGTGTTTGTAAGCCTTGCCCGTCTCCCCTGTGTGGGTGTGTGAGGGATTCGCTCTCTTGCCGGTGCTGGCTCGGTTGGCCGTTGGGTGCCTGGTCTGCATGGATACACACACGCGTCACATACGCGACAGGACATTGAAATGGGTGTGTATACGTACGTGTACCCATACCCACCCACCTACCTGTTTCTCTGGAGGTCATTTCCAGCTCTGACATTCCATCATCCATCGGCTGCTGCTCGTGGTCTAAACACACAACCCAACCCAACACAACCCCCACACAACACACACACGGATGTGCACGTCGGTTGATGTGTGTATGTGTGTATGCGAGAGCGTACCATTGTCGTTCTCATTGTCTTCCTCTTCATCGTCTCCTTCTTCTCTCAGCAGCTGCTGCCGCAGATACCTCTTGCAGCAGCAACACCTATACACAAATCAACACACAGCACACATATGGATAATGGGTGGGTGGTTGGGTGGACGTGTGTGGGTATGTATGGACCAGCAGAAGAGACGACCAACAGAGGACATGACTCGTGAGAGAGACGAGGGGCACGACGGAGGACACCCATACGGCCGATCTAGATGCACACACATTAAACTAGACACACACCCGTACGTGTCGATCTATGCATCTTCACGTACCACCAGTGTTGCCCTCCTCTCTGCAGATGAGCAGCCAAGACAGCCCTGACAGTATCACTCCCGCCTCCACAACACCACACCACACCCACACATAGAGATTCACACACACAGGTGGCCTCAACTCACCAGTGACAGCGGCAGCAGCAGCGTCAGGAAGCCGCTCTTCTCGTGCACAGGCGGCGGCAACGGAATGTGCGACGATCCAGCTGCCATGAGCAGGATGGCATCACAGCATCTCGTCCAGTGTGTGTACGTTCGCACATCAGCGTACTTCTCCATTTGTCGTCCCACGATGAGTGTTGCGGGTCGGTGGAGAACAGGGGAAAGGAGTCAACCACCAACGCACCACCTGCACACACACCCATCCATCCATCCATGTGTAGTGTATGCCCAGACGCTGGCCTACCGTACCATGTGTCTCTGGTCTGCCGCAGTCTTCGCCGCCTTTGCCGCCGTCAAGAGGGCCACGCAGGGACACATGGGTCGACACATGCTGGCAGGTACCACACACACACACAGAGAGAGGCACAGAGAGATACACACGTGTGTGTGTGCGTGTATGGGTTTAGGGGGCTACCGTGGGGAGTCCCCGATCGTTGCCGATCATGGTGACGAGCGGCTGCCTGCCCATGTCATAGGTGCCGTGGAAAAGCTCTGAGTCGCACGCAGACGCAATCTGACACACACACACACACACATACATTCATAGAGAGAGAGGAGAGGCAGGGGAGGCCTGTGTGTTGTGTGTGTACCTACCTGTCCCTCTTTATCCCTGTGTTCCCACAGCCGGCCTTTCATCGCGTCAAGAGAGCCATACGTGTACGCCAACCTATTTGGGGCGCATCCATCCATCCATCCATCCGTCCATTTGGTGTGTGGTGTGGTGTGTCTTAAGATGACCTACACGCGTGAAGCGGGCAGGTCCGCCTCGGTGTCGACGTGACGTTTCACACTGTCGCACACCTTCAACCCTACACACACACGCACACACACACACACACAGACAGAGAGAGAGAGAGAGAGAGGTGCACGAGTGTGTGTGCGTCGCGTGCGTATCAGGCAGGTGCCTGTAAAGAATGGTTCGATAGCGTCGTTTCTCGCGAATGAGTTCCAGCAGAAAGCCCCAGAATTGACCACCATCATGTACACCCTGTCGACTACACACACACACACACACACACAGACATGCGTTATCTCTCTCTCTCTCTCTCTGTGGATGGGTGGTCCGTGTGTGTGGGCACAGGGCTCACTTGCAAGCGTCAGGCTGACATCTGGGTCGACTCCCCTGGCGAAATAGCCACCCCCGTACTTGGCAGCAGCGGCGGCAGCAGCCTGATCGTGATTTGTGTGTGGTACTGGGAGTATGTCAACCCCAATTAGCCTGGGATCAGCCGGAGAACTGAACCACACACACACACCCACACCCACACACAGAGAGAGAGATATATATATATGCGTGGATGCGTCGATCTGTGGGCGTCGATCCCTCTCTCTGTGTGGCGCACCTGTCGTCTATTGTGAGGCGGTATTGGACGGTGACCACCTGCACTTTGTTGCCGTCACTGTGGAAGGTCGCCGCTGCCTCAATGAAAAAGTGAAAGGACACCTGCACACACACAGAGATATGCAGACGCGTGTGTGTGTGTAGTGGCGGATGGGCGGCTCACTTTCTCCCATGCGATGCCGTCCTGGATCTTGTGGACCATGAATGCTGGCTGTGTGCTGTTGAGCACTTTCATGGGCACCTTCACACACACACATCCATCCATCCATCCCTCCGCAGACACGCTACACACCAAACCCCGAGCATACCACGACAGCTGAGCCCTTGACGGTCCCTCTGACTCTGATCGTGGATAGACACAAAGGGGGGCCGACTGGCTGGATGGCGTGCATCGACGACGAGATGGACTGACCTGCACACACACATGTGCGCATCTTTTCGTCCGGACCTCTTTCTCTCTCTCTGCGTTGTGTATGTGGATGTGCCTCATCAACACGTACGCACGGCCACAGGAGGCCGGCCGGCGCCTCGCTGTTTGTTGAGGTACTGCAGGAGGTACCACAGCTGCCCATACAATGTGCAATCGTCACCTATAGACACACACACACACACACACGGAGAGAGAGATGCACACGAGTGTGCGTGTGTGCTTACCGGTGTTTCGCACGCCGTAAGTGTGGAATATGTATTTCTGCCGTCCGTAGTGCGGGTCGAAGTAGCGCGGGGAGGGCACCGCTCCCAACCAACCTGGAGGCCTGGCGATGATTGTCAATATACACACATCCATCCACTACGGTCCGTTTGCATCTCTCTCTCTCTGCATGTGTGTCTGTCTGTGTGTGTGTGTGTGTGTGTCTCAGCCCCCCTCACCCCCCCACCCACCCTGTGTGTCCGTCTTTATTGAAGCGCCAGGCTGTCTCCACACTGCCCTGTATGTGCAGATAGCTATGGGTGCAGATCTATTGGTGTGTGTGTGTGAGGGTACCTACCATGAGGCCGCAGAAGGAGTCCTCATCGCTCGCGACAGTGACGTGCGTGACACCTGCATCCACACACACCCACACACACACACACACATTGGTCTCTGAGTGCATCCATCCATCGGTGCGTGTGTCTGCCTGCAGGCCTGCAGGTGCGTACCATATTGGCCGCTCTGCAGCGTCTCAACGGCAATCGAGTCTATCACCCTGTTCGTTGCGCACACACACACACACACACACACACATGGCTGTATCTGTCTGTGTGGATGCAGCCATGGGGTGCGTACGCGTTGCTGACAGTCCCTCCCTCCTCCTTGTTAGTAATGATGCGGTTGACATCTCGCCAGCCGTCCATCGGTACTCGTAACGGCAGATGCACAGGTTCGTCCATCTCTGCGTGCAGCCGGTTGCCGTAGGGTTCGAACCGCAAGAGCGCCAGCCCGCACTCACCGTCACTCGCCAACAGATAGCTGGACACATCGCAACACACTCATAAGTGTGGTGTGTCGCGATGTGTTGCGATTGATATACAGGCACCTTCGGTAGTGTCTGCCGTATTTGTCGCGGGACCACACCGTGATCGAAGAGAGAGACACCTGCACACACAGAGGCGGAATGGACACACACATATTGGGTGGCATACACACCCAGCATTACACATGTGTTCGTCTGGTGCGTACGATTCTGCCGAGTCCATTAATCGGCTGCAGGTCACCATGAGGGTCCATGACGATTCTACTGCGCTCCAGCAAGGGGCCACTGCACACACACACACGCACGCACACACGTGTAGATCCCTCTCTCTCTCTCCCTCCCCCCCTCTCTCTCTGTGTGTGTGTACGTGGGCAGGTAGACAGGCTCCGTCACGTGGAACATGGCCGTGTTGTCTGTGCCTATACAGTGAGGGTACCACACACGCAGCGAAGCTTACATGACCCCACCCCACGTGTGTGTGGCTATAGGCCTGTGCCTGCCCAATTACTTGTATTTGGGTAGGTGACGGAAACGAGCACAGCACCGATGAACGGAAATGACGCCTGAACACACACACACAGACACATGGATGGATGGATGGCTGCTGGCGAATCTCACTATAGGGTGTGTGTGTGTGTGCAGAGGTACCTCTTGTGAGTAGGTGTTGTGGAGGCATTTCGGCGCAGAGACGAGTGCAGCATTGGACCGATCCTCCGGACCTGTGTGCACACACACACACACGCACACACACACGCAGAAATACACATGGACACACACAGACACACACAGACACACACACAGACACAGAAATACATCTACGCCCCCACGCCCACATAACACTCGTACGTACCGATTGTCTTGTGTATGCCTTTGTGCAGGTATTTGCTCATGTAGGTGTGGTACATGGCCGGATCGCCGTTGTAGGCTATGCGCATCGGGGGCACGGGGATGTCGGGGTGGCTGTCCACCTGACACGCACACACACACACACACACACACACAGACAGACACAGATACAGCCACACAGAGACAGAGAGAGAGGGAGAGAGGCGGTGTTCTGTCGTCCGTACCCAGTGCACATAAGGTTGTATGGCCTCCTTCATGGCAGTCTCGTCACTGGGCTCGTACAATATGAACGAGTAGTTGCTGTGCACAAACCTGAATGCGCACCACACCACACCGAAGACACACACACAGATGCATGTGTCCATCCATCCATCCATCCATCGGTGGTCACGCACTTGTCGAAAGACCGATCAGCTAGCGACTCCCACACCCTCTTGTCGTTCTCGCGATTCAATATCTGCACCCACGCCCACATACACAAATGAACACTCACCCACACAGATATGGACATACACACACCAACTTATACACCCACCCACCCATACACGCACCTGCACTCGGTCGTGTCCCTGTGCGGCATCATTGTCCATGGCTTGCTGCGGGTCGCCATTCCACGTAGTCCTCCAAGACGGCCACCTGCACACACACATTCATCCACCCGCGCACCCACATCCTCCGCCCATCCATCCGTATGTGTCCAACACGCCCACTTTTTCACGATATGGGGGCATGTTTTGATGGCGCCGTCAATGGAATCGAGGAACAGCTCAACGTTAAGCCCGTTGGCGTGTATGACCTCGTTGGCACGGGCGTAGAGGTCGTCAAGTAGAGCGATCCAATCGGCCGCTGCTGGGGTCTCTGCGCACACATGAAAGCATGTTAGTGTGGGGGAAATGGGCGGGCGTACCGAGTGTGCATTCGCCGATGTCTGCAGGTTTCTGCTTTAGGCACAGCTGGATGCACCGCTTCGTGGGCGCCTGCACGTGACACACACACATACATCCCTGTGGACAGATGCCGGCATTGTGCGGCTCACTGTGAGCAGGTTTCTGTATTCCTCCGACTGCAGCAGATCCACCAGGTCATCCGTCGTGTTGTAGTCGGTCACCTGCACACGCAAGACACACACAAACAAATGTCCTGCTGTTTGTTCGTGTGCATCAATGAATCGATCCACCATATCACCTGTTTGACAGGTGTGTGTTCGAGGACCATGCACGCGCCATGAGGGCCACGTGTGCGCACACGCGACTGCGACCCACCTACACAACAAAGCAACACATGCACACACAGATATGCATGTGAATGTCTGTTTGTATGTATGTATGCATCCATACGCACAGAAAGAGTCATCCCGTGAGAAATACAGGTCGATCTTAACGTAGTCATTGCCCTTCAACAAGCCTGCTCACGAAGCACACACACACACATGTACCTGCCCGTCTGTCTGTCTGTCTGTCTGTCTACGTCTGTGTGTGTATGCGTACCGGCCTTCCATTCTCTCAGGTCGTTTCTCCCGTGAGCCTCCCACCACACCACAGCTGCTGACTGACTGTCCAGAGAGCCGTTCCCGCCAGCACTCCCCTGCACACAAACACACACAACACACAACACACAAGATGCATTGGGTGGCATAATTGCACTCATGTGATGTGTTTGGTTGTTTGTTTGTTTGTTTGTACCTGGGCTGCTGCCGCACACACGAGCCACAGAACCAGCAGGGGCCAACACCTAATAGATAGCCCTGATCACATACAGACAGAGAAAGAAAGGAAGAAAGAATCACAGATGCACGCGCACACACGAGGATCTGCTCAATGGCTCTCTCCCTCACCCATCTGTCTGCAGGTCGGTGTGCGAATCTGATTTTCTTCAACGAATCAATGTAGATGAATAAGCTGCGAAGAGATGAGCCATCCAATGATACTCCATCAACAAACAAACCATGGATCAACACCTTTTTCTTGCCAACGTCTGCGAGCTGAGCTCGCACGTGGGTCGACGCGTTGAAGACTTCGACCTGACTTCTCTCGTCCAGGACTGCAGCAGCATCGGAGAACGACCCTGCAGCAAAGCAGCGGCGAAAGACCGCAAAATAGTACACTTACCACACTCAGTGCACGCATGGGATCTCTGCTGCGTTGCTCATTCATTCAGTCATTCGTCCGTTTGCTGTCCTGCAGACGTCATCAGATAGCTGGTGGGATGTTTCCCCTCACCGCGGCCCTTTTCGCCCTCTTCGTCGCGAATATCTCTGTGGCCTTCTGGCTGATTTATCTGTGGCGCACCGCCTCCCACCTCACCCACCTCGGCGACTGGGGACCAGACTGGCTCGCCCACGCCGTGCGATGGTGCGTGCAGAGGCTCTACGCACTCGGAGGGCTCAAGTTTGGCGGCATCGTGTGTGTGGACGAGAAGAGCTGGGATCTTGACCGGCAGTATGTGGTGTCGTGGCACCCGCACGGGGTCAATGCTGTGCTGCCCTCCCTGATCGGGCCGCTGAGGACAATCGAAAGCACCTGCAAACTCGTGAGGGGAGGGGGAAGGGGTTTGCCACTGTGCTGGCTGACCGTTTTGCTCTCTCTGTGTTGTCTTGTTTGGTTCAGAGGACTAAGGCGGTTGTTGGGGTGGCGTCCGGCATCTTCTATATACCTTGTGAGCGTCGCAATCGGGCGGCCAATTATAGTCTGTATGTATGTGTGTGCGCCTTGCTTGTGTGTGTCTGGTCCTGATTCGTGTGTGCAGTGCTTCGCGAGATGTGCCTGTGCTGGGGTGCGAGACCGGCAGACAGAGAGATTCTCAGCATGGCGCTCAAGAGCGGTCAGTCAGTCCCCAAGAAGAGGCCGAAGGCATGTGCTGTGGATGGGGGTGTTGGTTGGTTTAGGCAGGACGCTGTTCATCACCCCTGGCGGTATCTACGAGCAGGTGCACACCGACCCGACGCGAGAGCAGCTCTATCTTCCAAAACGACTCCGCTGGATACGACTGGCCATCGAGTGAGAACACCCACCCCCACGCACAACACGCTATGTGAGAGCCTGTGTGTGTGTTGGTTGATGCCTGCAGGCACGGTGTTCCACTGTTGCCATCGTACTCGTTCCAGGAGACGCGAGCCTTCAGTGTGCCTGAGTGGGGCATGCGGCTGGCCCGCTACACGTTCCGCATGGTTAGGTGGCCCATCATGCCGCTGAGGGGACCCAACCCAGTCACCATCACACTCGGGTCGGTGAGCCACAGAGAGGGCCGGTCATCCAGACGGCCATGTGCTGTGGGTGTGTGTATGGTTCTTTGTCTCTTTGTCTCTGTGTCTGTTTGTCTCTGGGTGTCAGTATTGGGCGGGCACTTGAGGTGGGTGAGCCCGACCCGAACCCGAGCGACGAGAAGGTGGCCAGGGTGCTGGCCACCTACCTGGAACACCTCCACGAGGTCTTCGGTGAGTGAGTTATGATGCAGCCAGACACACAGATACACACACGCGCGAGTATGTCAATGTGTGTATATTCAGAGACCTTCAAGACACAGTGTTTGCCGCCCGAGGTGGCCAAGCGCGGGCTGGTGGTGCACATGAGGGGACACCTGACCAACACGGCCGTGCTGCCAAAGCACGTCAACGTCATTCCCGCACACACACATGAAGACAGCAGGGAAAAGGCCAGTGAACTGACATGATCGGTCATGTAGATTAGCTTCTCTCTCACGATCAGAGAGAGAGAGAGAGAGAGACAGCCGAGCAGCAGTGGCAGGGCTGCTGGTCGTTTCCATCCGTACCTTTTTCGTGTTGGATGGAAACGCAATGAATGAAGGCATTCATTCACACACACCAACGACACTACACCACGCAACGGACCGTTAACCAATGGCCCTTTTCGCATACTTATTATGTACCGTGTCATGTCCGTGTGTGTGTGTGCGCGCGCGCGCGAGGGCGGGGCGAGGACCGGATTGGCGATGGGCGATATGGACAAAAAGTGGACAAAAGCGAGTGTCTCTCCGTCTGTCGGTCTGTCTGTCTGTCTGTCTGTCTGGGCTGTGCGTATGTTACTTGCTTGATGTCTACCCGTGTGATGCGCACTGCCGTTCTTGGTGTGGTATAGTGCGTGTCCTTCCGTTTTATTGCCAGAGGGGTTGGCAGTTTAATGTGAGGGGTCCCATTCGATGTATCAGCTGCTTTCAGTGCATTGGTTCAGATGGGATCATCGTTTGGCGTCAGGGCACCTCAAGTGCTCAGATGGACAACAAAACGAGTCGGTCTGTCTGTCTGTCCGTCTGTGAGAGCTGAATGACTCCCGTGTGATACGCACTGTTGTTTTGGTGTGACACTGCGTGTCTTTACTTCTTGTCAACCCCGTGGATGAGTGTGTTCTCTTTCGATCATCGACTCATTGGATAAACCAAGTCACGCATGCAACCGATAAAGGCACACACACTCATACACAGACAGACGCACCAGAGAGGCCATCTGTGGCAGCGGAAAAACTCAAACATACGCTAATTAATACGGCTCGTTCACTCGAATCACTGGAGAGTGGCTTCCCCCCCCGTGTGCCTGCCTGTGTGTCATCTACATCACGAATGAACACCATCCCGCGATAAAGATGTCTCGCCTCGCTGGCTGCTTGGGCTGTAGGATGCCATTGTGAGACATACACACACACACACAATCACTGCTTGTCTGTGTGCCCACTCGCCCCGCTCCCTCACGATGATGGGTGCGGACCTGAGAGCATCCCCGATGGACCCCAGCAGCATCAGGTAGAAGGGAAACAACCCCCCCGGCCCCAGCCGACCTTCTTCATTCCACCCCTTCCCCGCCTTCCTATACCCGCATTTGGCCAAAAGGTGGCCGCAGCCCCTCCATGCAATAGCTTCGTCCTTGTATGTATATCCTTAGCTTCGACGTACTTCACACCATAAAATCGACATACATGCGCAGAAGCGAGCGACAGACATATTCTCCCTCTGTCTGACCCATTGCCAAAAGGAAACGGACGACGATGTTAATGAAACCAAAAGACGACTACAACGGGCGCTTCCCAGTCGGGAATGACGAATGGGAAGCGCACGTGGAACACTGTAAGTGTATGTGAGTTATATGGCTATGACTACACGCGCCGTGCACCCACCCACCGCTCACACACAGATAGCCCCACACATTCGCTCCCACACATAGAAACCCACACATCCGCTCACACACAGAGAAACCCACAGATGAGATGAAAACACGCGCAGAGCCCTTCCTTTAGCATACATGCATAGTAACGCCGGCCGTAGTTATATGCGACACACGCACACTATCAATTTAACCGGCGAATCAAACATATCACACATAGGCGTCACGTGACAAAACGCAGACACACCGACATAGACGCACACCCTCACTAAGACGAGAGGCCGTCAGTTGCATCTGAAGTCGATGGTGAGGTACTTCTCGACCCCCGGGCACTCGTCCCCCAGCTCCTCTGGGTCGGCCTTCACTGTGCAGCTGCCCTGGCCGTCACACCTAACACACGACACACACACACACACAAGATAAGGATTCGCAAAATGAGTGCGTGAGAAACGTACTGGTCTTTGAGTTTCTGCAGGAGTCCGGATGGCGAGCCGCAGTCGGTGACGCCGCTGTCCGACGGGCACTCGGGGACGTTCGCGACTCGTCCGTAGAAGGCGTCCAAAATATCCATAGTGCTCCCACCTGTGACAGACACATGTACATTGATGGCCAATAGCCATGGAAGATAGATAGATTGACAGGCAAGCAGGCAGGCAACGAGACACCGAGACACGCACGGGCAGGCAGACAGGCAGGCGGACAGACAGACACAGACAGACAGAGAGACGGGCGCGTGGATAGAGAGAGGGGTGGTGGCGTGATTGGTGGTGCAAGCGACCGGACAGACAGACAGGCAGGGAGAGAGGCGAGAGACAGGCAGGCAGCCACACAGCAACCAACACACAGACACACAACCAACGATCATACCATCATCTGGCTGCCAGCCTGTCGGTCATTCATGAGTATGTGCGGTGGGTGGTGCGGGGTGGGTGAGGGCGTATGTCATCTTGTCTATGCCCGTGTGTACGCAACATGATCTCGTATACATACATACATACATACGTACATCGCCTCAACTGCCACCCATGTATACGTATGAATGTATATGTATTGT
>CDMY01000719.1:14125-27678 GCA_001179505.1 Vitrella brassicaformis | reverse complement strand
GCATTGCCGGACAGGAGGCGCCTGCAAAACGGCTCTTCGTCTTCATCCGCACACTGATCCAGCGAGATCCCGATGTGCGGCAAACCAAGGACATCCGCCGGGTGGTCTGGCGGCGGCTGGAGATGTGGCGGGCCGGGCTGGTGGAGGAGCTCTGCGAGGCTGAGCGACTGGACCATCAGCTCGCCACCACTCAGCCCCCTCTTGACGACGAGTCCGTCTACCGCATCTTCAACAGACTCATGCTGCAGGGCAAGATCCGGACGGCCGTCCGCTTCGTCACAGAGAAGGGGGGGCGGGGGTGTCCTCCATCCGTCCGCTCAAGCTGAGAAGCGCCCACCAGGCGTCACACTGCTCGACGTCCTTCGCGAGAAACACCCACCGTAGCAGCAGCCATGCGAGGAGGCCTTCCTTCCCTGCGACTCCCTCCCTCCCCTTATAGACGTGGACATCACTGACTCAGCGGTGGAGCGCACTACACGAAGCCTGAGCGGGAGCGTTGGGCCGACTGGAGGCGACGCGGACTTCTGGCAGGGGCTCCTGCTTCGCTTCGGCGCCAAGAGCGGCCGCCTTCGCTCGGCAGTGGCGTCTCTCTTGTCCGCCCTGGCCAACACCATTGTTCCCTGAGACGACATCAAGGCTCTGCGGTTGTGCCGCCTCATCGCACTCGACAAATGCCCGGGGGTCCGCCCGATTGGCATCGGAGAGGTCCTCTCTCGCCTGGCGGGGAAATGCACGGCACTGGCGACTCGACCTGACCTGGAGACTGCGGCACCGATATCGCAGCCGTGCGGACCTTCCTGTCGGCAGGAGACGCTAGCGAGCGGCGCGTGCTCCTCTCCCTGGACGCCAAGAACGCCTTCAACACGATGAGCCGGCAAGCCATTCTCGAGGGCGTCGAGCAGTCGTCCCTGACCTGACGCAGTACTTCCTGCAGTGGTACGGCGACCCCGCGGAGCTGTGGTTCCACCATGATGGCGGCTTCATACGACGACTGCAGAGCCAGGAGGGCGTGCAGCAGGGCGACTCGGGGGGCCAGCGTGGTATACCTGTGGGCTGCATGGGGTGCTGAAGAAGCTCAGAGCGGCGCTGCCAGGTCGGCTAGTAGTCGCCTTTGCTGACAACATCTTCATCGGGACGGTCGAGGATAAGGTGGCGGAAGACTTCAGTGTGGCTGACCGAGAGCTCGCGCGTGTGCGGCAGCAACTCGTGCGTGAGAAGTGTGAGGTGTGGGGCGAGCACTTCACCAAGGGCATGGCCCGGCTGGCGAACATGCCCGAGGGTGTGTGTATGTGCGGGACGAGGGGTTGATGGTGCTCGGCTGTCCATTCGGCACGATGAAGTTCATGCAGCGACACTTTGCCAAGAAGCTCAAGCCGACCAAGCACCTGCTGGACCGCCTCCCCCAGCTGGAGGATCCGCAGAGCGCCTACCAGCTGCTCCGCCTCTGCGCCACGCCCAAGTTCCACTACCACATCCACACCTCGGCCCCCTTCGCCCCCCCGCTGCACGAGGCCGCCGACAAACACACAGGTGCCCTCATCCAAGCCGCCTGCACCCTCTTCTCTCTCGGCGACATCCGGTCCAAAACCATCCGCCAACTCAAGCTGCCGCTGTTCGAAGGAGGGTTTGCCCTGACCGACATGGCGCGGATCGCACCGGCAGCCTACTTCGGCGTGGGTGCGGTGGTGTTGGCTGACGTGCTCGCTCGCCATGAGGGCGCGGCGTGGATGCCGGCGAATGGGCAGCGGGGCTGGAAGCACTGCAATGGGTGCAGGATCTGCAGGCAGCTTACGACCACCTCGTCGCCGTCTACCCCCCTCCCCCGCAATCCGACCCCCTACCCGACATCCGCAGCCTCATGCTCCGCCTCGCCGGCGGCCTGCAGTCAAAGCTGACCCACCGCATCCATCAGAAGGAGTCCGCCTCCCTGCAGGCGACCCTGGACGCCATGCGTTTCGACGGCCACCGCGGGTGGGCGACGCCCGACGGCTCTCGCCTGCAGAGCTGCAAGGGATCGGGGGCGTCAGCGTGGCTGCAAGCCATCCCCTCGTGCAAGGAGACGACCCTCTCCCCCGAGACCTTCGTGTTCAACGCGCAGTGGTCCCTCGGCCTGGTGAAGACACCGACGACATGCGGAGCGTGCCATCAGCCCTGCGACCCTCACGGCGACCACATGCCCAAGTGCCTCAACGGCGCCTACCTGACCGATCGCCACAACGCCGTCAAGGCGACCGTATACCGCATCTGCAAGGAGGCCCACTGCCCCAGCGTGAAACAAGAGCAGCCCCTGCGTGACTACCTGTGTCCATTCCCGCAAACGACCGATGACAAGAAGCGGATGGACCTGGTGATCACGCAGATCGACGGCTCGAAGCTCATGGTAGACGTCGCGGGCACCCACCCTACACACGCCGACCATCCGGGCGAGGCCAAAAATCTTACCAACCAGCGCCCCGGCACGGCCCTGCGACTCAGGGAGGCTGAGAAGAGGTCAAAATATGCGGTTGCATGCGCACGGGGAGGGTTCACGTTTTTGCCGTTGGTTTTTGAGTCGTATGGCCGCTGGTCGCCGACAATGGAGAAGTTTCTGCACAAGTTAGGCAAGGCAGTGAAGGAAGCACACTTCAAGGACGACAGGGATTTTTCGACGGGCCGCATCGTGGCCCGTTGGTGGATTCTGTTGTCGTGTGCAGTCAGGCGTGAGGCTGCCGCCACAGTGCTCGGCAAGAGTGAGGTCGGTCCAGACGTGCGCCCCTTCCCCACGGACGAGATCTGAGGGAAGGGCCCTTTTGCCCCACACTGAACTCCTCATCCACTCATCGGCATCGCTATCTGCCTTCCTTGCGTGAGTTTTGACTTTGTTGTATACTGGCGTGTGTCAAGGGGGCCTAGCTGAGCGGCGGACTGTCGTGTGTCTGTGTTTCTGCGCGTGTTCGCGTGGATGTCTGTGTGTCTGCGCGTGTGTGTCTGTGTGTGTGTGTCCGTCTGTGCGCGGTGCGTGTCTATGTGTGTGTGCGTGGGATTGTACGTGTAAGCGCATGTGTCTGAGAGTTGTGTGTCCGGGTGTGCGTGCGTGTGGGTGGCGGGCGTCTGTGTGGGTTTCTTGAGGTACTGTTCTGGGGAGAGCTTTGTGTGTGTCCGCATAGTGGCTGCTAGCCGCCACTCGGCTCTCCGCTGCCGGAGAGCGGAGTGGCGCCTGCGTGGCCTCTTGCGGGCACACTTATCCATCCCTTCACATTTGTGTCGAGGGCGTATTTGTGAGTGTCCGGTTGGTTTGCACTGGCTAGCGTTCATTGCACGCCATACACGTGTGGGGCCGTAGCGTGAAGCGCACGTCACTGGGGTTTTTCAAGAGCCAGATGGCCACCCCACACAGGCCGTCCGCCGGGGTGACGTGCGTGCGATGTTGCGTGTCTGTCATATATGTTGCCATTTGTAGATCTACCCGCCTACTGCTTCTGCCCTCTTGCATGTGCGTGTTGCGTGTTGCACGTTGCATGTTGCCTGTTTCGTGCTGCATGTTCCATGTGGGACAACAAGGAACCAGGCCGTTGGGCCACCTAGGGCTTCCGTGAATCCGCTGCGCACTTGGCATGAAGTGACGATGTCACTCGTTCCTGCGCGTCCTCGAATCGAGGCGCGGCGGGATCTGCCGACGACGCGCACCCGAACAGGGCTGTCTTTTGAACAAAGTCGAGAGGTTGCCATCCTGCAACTGACCTTCGTGTAGCGGATGGAGCTCCCGGCGCCGAAGAGGGACGGCTTTGTGGCATGGGAGAGGCCCAGGGAAGTGCATATCAGGAGCGACTCGGCCAGATCTACAGCGACAGTCCTGCAAACGACCAGGTATCGCGGACGGCTGTGGGTCTTGCTTTGAAGATCTCGTGAGTGTGCCCCCTGAGTACCTTTGTGCATGTGGAGCGTGCGTGGGTTCCCGTTGCACGTGTATGGAAGACAATGGGACTAG
The DNA here is from genome assembly GCA_001179505.1 of Vitrella brassicaformis. Taxonomy (NCBI): domain Eukaryota; family Vitrellaceae; genus Vitrella; species Vitrella brassicaformis. The sequence goes on along the minus strand of CDMY01000719.1, from coordinate 23,711 downwards.
GCCGATGGCCACCTGGGACATGACCGTTAAACCATTCTCTCGTTTCCAGCCGATCATGCTTGTAATGGGCAGACCAATTTGCACTGACTGGGGGTGTAGACGGTGTGTGCGTGTAGGCAGGCAGCTCGGTACGAACACCACTGAGGCCCCTCGAGGGTGGATTCCCACCTCAGTCTGAGTGCGAGGGGCAGTCAGTCATTCGTCTGATGGCGTGTATTGAGAGGGGGCATCTATCTATCCTACACGTTCCGGTCTGCCGTCCCGACATTGCAGGTCTGTCTGCCTGCCCCTGCAGTGCCTCCCTACCTGTTCATGCTACATGCCTGCATGTGCGTATGTACATGTTGGTCACGAGACTCGGCCACTGCAGCGAGGAGGTGATCGTATGCTGCTTGCAGATCGCCTGCAGATCCCGCACCCAGGCAGCGCCTCCAGCCCCCCCCCCCCCCCGGTCCATTCGCCGGCATCCATACCCGCCCTCGTGGCGGGCAAGCACATCGGCGGCCAGCATCACGGCACCCACACCGAAACAGGCCACTGGCTCACGGCACCCACACCGAAACAGGCCACTGGCGCGATCCGCGCGGTGTCGGTGAGGCCGGACCCCCTCGGTCAGCGGCAGCTTGATCTGGCGGACGGTCTTAGCCTCGATGTCACCGAGGGAAGAGGGGGTGCAGAAGGCTTGGATGAGTACACGGGAGTGCTTGCCGGCGGCCTCAAGGAGCGGGGGGGCGAAGAGGGAGGAGGGCGGATGTGGTAGTGGAACTTGGGCATAGCATAGAGGCGGAGCAGCTGGTAAGCGCTCTGGGGGTCCTCCAGCTGAGGCAGGTTGTCGAGCATGTGCTGAGTCTTCTTGAGCACCTTGGCGAAGTGCCACTCCATGAACTCCGACGTACCGAACGGGCAACCTAGCACTAGCAGCCCTTCCTCCTGCACACACACACACCCTCAGGCATGTTCGGTGACCGGTCCATGCCCTTGGTGAAGTGCTCGCCCCATACCTCACACTCTTCACGCACCAGATGCTGCAGCACACGCGCCAGCTCTTGCTCGGCCACATCAAAGTCGTGCGCCACGTGTTGCTCGACCGTCCCAATGAAGATGTTGTCTGCAAAGGCGACCACCAGCCGGCCGGGCAGCGCCGCCTTGAGCTTCTTCACCGACCCGTGCAGCCCACAAGCGTATCACGCCGGCCCCCCGGAGTCGCCTTGTTGGACGCCTTCCTGGCTCGGCACTAGGCGCGTACCTCCTCCTGCGTGGTGAAACCATAGCTCCGCTGGATCGCCGTACCACTGCAGGAAGTACTGCGTCAGGTCAGGGAGGAGTCGATTGACGCCCTTGAGACTAGCCTGCTGGCTCATCGTATTGAAAGCGTTCTTGCATCCAGGGAGAGGAGCGCGCGCCGCTCGCCCGAGGCGCCGGCCGACAGGAAGGTCCGCACGGGCGCGATGAGCTTCTCGGATCCCGCCGGCACCCCCACCGCATACTGGCACGGGGCCAGCTTGGCCTCCAGCTCGGCTGTCTTCTCCTGCACCATCGCCCGTGTGACCCAGCGGCGGATCGTCTTCCCGATGGCGATCGGCCGGACCCCACTTGTGGTGACCGGACCCCACCTGTGGTGACCCCGTCGTCGTCCGTCCTCTCGAATGCGCTCAGGCGTGCCGCGGAAAGGAAGGGAAGGAGGGAAGAGGGAAGGGGGGACGCGTGAGTGAACGAGCAGTTGACCAAGTTGCGGAGTGGCACCTGAGGCTTCCAGCTATGGATCGCGCGGAGGTGCTGATATGCTCATATCGCCACCCCTCCCCCCCTGTGCCGCACCTTTGGGGGCCGTCTTGAGCGCATCCAGGAGGTGCTCGTCGTCGGGGTCGAAAACGGGGCGTGGCGCGTTGTTTGGGGGCTGGGTGGGGGTCGGGTCGGGCGGGAAGGGAGCAGGAGGGTGGAGGGCCTTCAGCTTCTCGAGGGTGTCGTTATTGTTGGGTAGGATCTTGGCAGACCTCGTCCAGATCGATTGAGGGCGCCAGAACAGCGAAATCACACCAATAAGACCACTACCACCACAGGGACCGCACATGGGAGCCGAAATTCTTCAGCTTTCCAATTACGAATGGACACATAACCAAGCCTCCACATCTCATTCACACCCAAAAGCTCCTCTACGCAGATAACATTCGCGCCATTCTCTGGGCCGCAGATCAAGCCATTATCCTTTCCATCGGTAGAGTCCCAGGCAAAACAAGTCACAGGCCCAGACACCAATGAATCACGAATTAAGAAGAGAGCCGTAAAGTGTAATCAAGGGTAGCCTGACAGCCACAGGGTCAAGCCGAGAGCCTCGTGTGCCAAAAAGCCACACCTGCGCTCAACTCGCTCAGTGGTTGAAGTGGCACGCCCCTGATCCAAAAAGAGAGAGAGAATAAGAAGACATCGCTGCTGAAAGGCTCCAAGGAACATTCATGGATTCTGAACTGTCTGTCTGGTACATCATGTGAGGGGTAGCGGTTTCAGGCAATACCCTAGGCGGCCTGACGGTCAAGTCCCATGTCTGTCCATCCCAACATGCAACATGCACCCCAACATGCAACACGCACACGCAACACACAGCACGCAAAGGGCAGAAGCAGCAAACAGGTGGAGATGCAATGCGCTGCCAACGACGGCAACATAAGAGCAGGCACATAACGTCAGACGCACGCCACCCCAGCGGGCGGCCGGCCGGAAGGGGCGGCCCGAAGGCGGCGTGCGTCCTGCACCATGACTCCATACGTACATGCCGCCCATCCCCAGCTGGCCAGCCAGTGCCGATCGACCAGTCACACACAAATATGCCCTTGACATGAACACACACGGGGTGATGAGGCTGTCCGAAAGCGGAGCGCGCCGCCGCTCCAGTCTCCACGGCGAAGAGGGGGCGGCAGGCGGTCGACGTGCAGACACCCACAGAGCACGCCCGTACACACATCACCGCAGGGAAAACCACAAGGGCAAGCCACACACATGCCAGACGCAACCGGACGCCGTGCCGGCACACCCATCCCACACGACACGCCCGCATACGAATACCAATAGCCCAAACGCACACACCCGCACACACACACCCACACCCACACACGCACATTGAAGCCACATGTGTGCGAAAGAAAGGCGCGGCATAGTGTGGCGAGCAAAAGGCCTAGTGGGGTGAATAGGGATCCCTCCCTCAGACCTCGTCTCTGGGGAAGGGACGGATGAATGGTGTAGCGGCCTCACTCTTGCGCGAAGCGTAAGAGCGCACTCACGCCTGACTGCACACGACAAAAGGGCCCACCACCGGGCCACAACGCGGCCCGTCGAAAAATCCCTGTCGTCCCTATAGTGAGTTTCCTTCATTGCCTTGCCTAGCTTGTGCAAAAAGGTCGCCATGGTCCGAGACCAGCGTCCATACGACTCGAAGGCCAAAGGTAAGAACGTGTACCCTCCCCGCACGCAGGCAACGGCATATAGGTCCCTCTTGCATTTCTCGGCCGCGCAAAGGGCCGAGCCGGGCTGCTGATTGGTGAGGTTCCTGGGATCGCCTGGGCGGTCGGCGTGGGTGGGGTGAGTGCCGGTGATGTCAACTATGATCTTGGAGCCGTCATACTGGGTGATCACCAGGTCCATCCGCTGCTTATCGGTCGTTTGCGGGAGTGGGCACTGGTAGTCACGCAGAAGCTGCTCTGTCTTCACGCTGAGGCATCGGGCCTCCTTGCAGATGCGATAGACGGTCGCTTGGACGGTGTTGTGACGACTAATGAGGTAGCCATGGTTGGGGCACTTGAGCATGTGGTCGCCTTGAGGGTCGCAGGGCTTCGTGCACGCCCCACACATCGTCGGTCCCTTCACCAGGCCGAGCTGGAACTGCACGTTTCACACGAAGGCGTCGGGGGAGATGGTCGTTGTAGGGCAGGACGGGATAGCTTGTAGCCACTCCGACGCTCCGGGCCCTTTGCAGCTTTGCAGCCGGGCGCCGTCAGTCGTCGGGTGGCCGGCTTCATCACGCAGGGCGTCCAGGGCTGCCTGCAGGGAGGCGGACTCCTGCTGGTGGATGCGTTGAGTCAGCTTGGTCTGCAGGCCGCCGACGGGGCGAAGCATGAGGCTGCGGACGTCAGGTAGGGGGTCGGATTGAGGGGACGGGGGGGAGTGGGCGAGAAGGTGGTCGTACGCGGCTTGGATCGCTCTCACCCACGGCAGCACCTCCAGCCCTGCGCGCCGGTGCGCTGGCATCCATGCGGCGCCTTCGTGGCGGGCGACCACATCGGCCAACACCACCGCACTCGCGCCGAAGTAGGCCGCTGGCGTGATGCGGGCGGCATCAGTGAGGCCGAATCCCCCCTCGGTCAGCGGCAGCTTGAGCTGGCGGACGGTCTTGGTCTGGATGTCGCCAAGGGAGAAGAGGGTGCAGGCGGCCTGGATGAGGGCGCGGGAGTGCTTGCCAGCCGCCTCGGCGAGGGGGCGGGTGAAGGGGAGGGAGGTGCGGAGGTGGTAGTGGAACTTCGGCGTGGCGCAGAAGCGGAGCAGCTTCTCGGCGCTCTGCGGGTCCTCCAGCTGAGGCAGATTGGCGAGAAGGTGCTGGGTCTTCTTGAGCACCTTGGCGAAGCGCCACTCCATGAACTCCGATGTGCCGAACGGGCAGCCCAGCACCAGCAGCCCCTCGTCTCGCACGCATACACCGTCGGGCATGTTTGCCGGCCGGTCCATGCCCTTGGTGAAGTGCTCGCCCCACACCTCGCACTTGTCTCGCACGAGGTGCTGCAGCACACTCGCCAGCTCCTTCTCGGCCACGTCGAAGTCGTACGCCACTTGGTCCTGCGTCGTGCTGATGTAGATGTTGTCGGCGAAGGCGACCATCAGTCGGTCGGGCAACACCATCCTGATCTTCTCCAGCACTCCATGCAGCCCGCACGCATATCACGCCGGCCCCTCAGAGCCACCTTGCTGTGCCCCTTCCTGGCTCAGCACCTTGCAGGTGTAGCCCTTCTCGTGGTGAGACCATAGCTCCGCTGGCTCGCCGTACCACTGCAGGAAGTACTGCGTCAGGTCGGGGATGAGGCGATCGACACCCTCGAGGATGGCCTGCCGGCTCATCGAGTTGAAGGCGTTCTTGGCGTCCAGACTAAGGAGCACGCGTTGCTTGTCGGATTCGCCGGCCGACAGGAACGTGCGCACGGCCGCGATGAGTTTCTTGGAGCCGGACGCCACCCCAACCGCATACTGGCAAGGGGCCAGCTTGGCCTCGAGCTCCTTGGATTTCTGCTGCACCATCGCCCGAGTGACCCAGCGACGGATCGTCTCTCCCATGGCGATCGGCCGGACGCCGCCCGTCGGAACGCCGTCGTCGTTGGTCTTCTCGAACGCGCTCAAGCGGGCTGCCGAGAGGAAGGGGTGAAGGAAGGGGGGCAGCCGTGAGTGGACGAGCAGATGGACGAAATTGGGGATGGGCACCTTGCATCTTCAGCTGTGGATCGCACGGAGATGCTCATATCGCCACCCGGTCCCTCCCTGTGCCGAACCCTTGGGCGCCGTCTTGAGCGCCCCCAAGAGGTGTTCATCGTCAGGTTCGAAGACGGCGCGGGGTGCGTTGTTTGGCGGCTGGGTGGGGGATGGGTCGAGCGGGAAGGGGGCGGGCGGGTGTAGGGCTCGCAGCTTCGCAAGGGTGTCATCGTTGTTGGGCAGCACTCTGCCGGATGTGAGCGCGTTGGCGGCCCGACGAAGCTCTCCGTACTTGACCAGGCGGCGAGCGCGGCTGGCGCTGGTGGCGGGGGTCGTGTTGCTGCGTCGCCCTGCCCATGCGAGTGCCTCGTCCCGCAGCGCCCTCCAGTCGCCCTCGTCGAAGAGGCGGATACGGGCCTGCCAGACGGTGGGGTCACTGCGCTTGGTGGGGAAGAGAAGCAGCGTTGGAAGCAGGACTACAAGGCGGCACGCGGCCTCGTGGAGCTGCGGGTCCGTGTGGTTGATCATGAGGTCGGCCTTGGTGGCGCGGAGTGCGAATTCGTCCTGGAGCGGCCAGCGAGTGACCGTCGGGATGTTGGCCGTCCTGATGCGGTGCATGTCCCATGTAAGGAGGTCACGGAGGGCATCTTCGGGGAAGGGTGTGGAAGGCTGGTGCGGGGGCGGTGAGGCCCGAGGCTGGGCAGGGCCTCGACTGGCTGGCGGGGGCGAAGGGGGGTTGCCGTGAGGGCCCGGGCCGCCTGAGCTTCTGTTGCGGGGCGCGGAAGACAGCCCGAGTGCTGATGCGTTGCTCCGTGATCCTCCCGGCCCACTCGGCGCTTGGACGGGCGCCAGGAGCGTAGGACGGCTCCCGCGGCAGATGATTGTGGGGTGCTGGTCGGATTGGTTTCGGAGCGTGTACGAGGTTCCTCCGAGCATGCACGAGGCGAAGCTGGGCCGGCAGCAAGGCGGTTGACCACGGCGCGGCGCTGGCTGTCTGGGAGGACGTCGAGATCCTCAAGGAGGGTGGCTCGCTGGCGCAAGGCGTATTGGGCGGCTCGGGCACGCCGCGCGACAGCTCGATCCTCCCGCCAAGCGCGGGTCAGCTCCCGTATGCGACGTCGGGGGTCCTGGCGGGCGCGTTCGGGCGGGCGCTGCCGGGGTGGCGTGAGAGGGCGGTCCTTGGGGTGCATGTCGACGTCGTCAGGTGCCGCGCACGGGCCAGCGGCAGGCGGGGTGGGAAGCACAGGTAGCGGCGCCGGTGTCGTCGCCCGAGGGGAATCGAGGTCGTCCGAACTGGTTGCGGCGCTACGATATGGCCGCCCAGCCGCTGTCCGCTATACTTGGTGACGACGCCGCCCGTTCTGGCCGCCTCTGCGTCGCTTGGAGCGCTGCTGCTGGAAGGGGGTGGCCGGAATGGGGGTCGCGGGAAGGCAGGTGTTGAGCCAGCGGCGAGAGCGCCGAAGCCCGTGGAGGCGCTGCCGAGCAGCCACGGTGCGTACGCGTCGTGGATAGCCTCAACGGCCGAGGACCGCAGGTCGTAGGCGGTGGCGAGCTCGTCGATCCCCGTGCGCAGGTGGGCCACGGCTGGTGCGCCGAGATCAGCCTCGCAGGTCTCCATGGCCCATTGGTGGAAGTCGCCGGCGGTGTCGAGGGGGATGCCAGCTTCCCGCAGTGCCGAAATGGCGCCAGAGGATGCGTTGCGTGGGGCGGGGAGGGGTGATGAATCGTCCGCCGGGTAGGGCGGGGAGGAGGGCAGGGGGCTCATGGGTGGGAGGGCGGCCGCCATGGAGGCGGCGACGCCTCCCGTGGGAGCCTCGGACGCGTTCAAAGGGCGGCCGAGGGTCACTCAAGTGGGTTAGACAGGGGGTGCGGTGCGGGTTCAGATCTCGACGAAGACTTTTTGGGCGCGCCGACGGCCGTAGAACAGCCCGAGCGAAGCGAGGGCGCCCGAGTCAATCCTGTGAGTCAATCAGCGAGTGAACGCACCTGTGAGTCCATCAGCGAGTGAACGCACCTGTGAGTCAATCAGTGATGTCAGCAAGGGGGGATCAGAGGGGGATCTGCGCACTCCGTTCAGCGCGGAGTTGGCAGGGGGCGGCTTTCAACGTGCCGTTTCAGGCCTACGCGCAGAGGGACTGGTCAAGGACCTCATTCGCCGACGAGGCTCTGGTGGCTCGCAGACTCCAGGCGGGAAGTGGGTTGACGTTCCGTGAAACCGCTGCTGCCAGGCGGGAACGGCAAACTCATTCGCTGCGCCCATATCGGAATGTGTGGGTGAGAGAGGTGGTGAGAATGGTGGAGTAGAGGATCTGACGGGCGGTTAGTCCCGTATAAGGAACAGATCAAAGTGGCCCGCAGACAATCACTTAAGGATAATCATATCCATAGTGCAAAGTCCACACATGGCAAGCATGAATGAATGAGTCCATCCCGTCTTACGTCCTGTCTGTCATGGGCTGTCTGATGGTCTGCCACGATCTCGAAAGACTCACGCATGACGTCCTGTCTCCTCTCCAGTGGATCGTCGACCTACAGTGCGAGCTACGATTCACCGACTTGCACTTCTGACCATGCTTTCCTTCCTACCTGTCGCTGCCGTTTCGTAAGCGTCGTGTTCTGTTTCTTTTTCGTACGGGCTGCTATCCTTCTGCCATCATGCATGGACGCATCCTCGGCCGGCCGAGACAGGGCCGCGTATGCCCCTTTTGCTCGCACAGAACTGACTTGCTCGTATCTGCTGTGAGTCTTACTGGGTAATCTATTACCCACCCTCCCATTGAGGATGAGTCTCATGTCTTTGCATGTTGTCCGCTGTATCGTTCGCTTCGTGACACGCTACATAGAGTCATCGGCCAGCATGGTGTGGCTGCCCCCTGATGCCTGCAACTATCGTCGGTGGCGCAGGTCACATCCCATTGTTTTCACCTGTTGTGTGCTGCAATCGGACAAACTGCCGGTGCTTTCTGCAGCGGCAGACTTTCTTCTTTCAGCACAGGCAACACGCACTGAGTGGCTTGCACTCAATCCGTTCTTGCCAGACAGTCAGACAGCAGCAGAGGATGAATTGGTATATGAACAGTATGTATTGGATCAGTGGGCGCTCGACGTCGAGCTTTCTGAGTAGCCTCTGTGCGTCATGCATACGTACGGCTGTCTTCTCGTACATTTGCAGCCGGTGGTGACAGTGATTTTTCTGACCGTCATGGGGTGGCACGTGCATGTCGAGTGGGTGGGTGGGTGGGATGGGTAGGCAGGCCGTGTGCATGCTCCTATGCGTGTGCATGTTGCTAGTTTAGTGCGTGACATGGACACGATCCCCTCCGGGGTTACAGACACGAGTCTCGTTAAACACAATAACCAACCATCTGACAATCACCCTCACATAGTTGATGGCGCGAGATAAAAAACTGTGCTGTGCTTGCCGTCACGTGTGTAGACGAGGTCGTTCAGCCGTCGCTTCCTGCAATGCAACAGGACGGTAACAACAGGGCCGCTCATCTGCAGGTCAGTCACCATCACCCTCAGGGTAGTCTCCGTCCATTCATTGACTGTTTTGCATCTGTGTGGTCTGTGTGTGATGCAGTCGACATGTGGCGATGATGCCCTTCGTCGGCTCCGAGAGGAGAAGCATCGCATCGACACACTCTACCATACCATAGAAACACAAGTGAGTACAGCACGGTTGGGCCGTCCACTCAAGCAGCGAGTAAAGCACTGAACGTATGTGGTGATGCTTCTGTCGTGTCAGTTGACCGTTGAGCGTGCCGCCTTGACGGGCGGCGATGTGTGTATGGTGCTGGGCCACATGACGCGGGGCGGCGACAGCCTGAAGGAGGCGGCCGACTATCTGAACGGCATAAGTTCCATGACTCACGCACACGGCGGAGTGACAGAGGTACGGGCACACACAGACAAACAGTCCATGATGGACCTGGTGCACTCGGAGGGTTTCCTGCTTTGTGGGGATGCAGCAGGCGGTGTTCACGGAGGTATTCAAGAAGCTGACCGAGGTGTGTCTGACCATCATGGAATTGGGCGAGGCCGACACCTGTGGCACCAGCGACATGATGCACCACACGCTCGACATGAGCGACCCTGAGGTGACCCACCCACCCACCCACCCACCCCCCATTCACAGACC
>CDMY01000719.1:0-13825 GCA_001179505.1 Vitrella brassicaformis | reverse complement strand
GTCTGCCTGTGTGGATGGATCGTGTGCATGTGCGTGTGTGTGTGGTATGACGTGACTAATGCGTAATTGCGTAATGCACTGCCTTAGTATCCAAGAAGAGGCGTAAGTGAGGCCAGACAGAAAGACAAGTGGCGCGTTGTCGTCACGACGTTCGTTCGTACAGGGAGTGAGATCAGATAGCCGTGCTGGCTGGAACTGGATGCCATGCATGAGCATGCATGAAAGGGAGGGCTCTGCACAACTGCCGTCGTGTGTGCCCAAGACGACGCACAGAGAGAGAGAGAGAGAGAGGAAGGACTGTATACTGTTCTCGCTACAACCGATTATATCTGTGTGTGCCTGTTCATTTTTCTTCGCCGGCTCCCTCCACACACCCGATTGTGCTTGTGGAGGAGAGGAACCGTGACGGGTGCGCCGCGATGGAACGACAGGCTGTGTGATTTGGACAGACGTGAACATCGAACGGAGCTGTTACTAGTCTGATTGATGCCTTTGTGTGTGGTATTGGATGCCGTCTGTGGTCTGCATGGCCTCATGTGGCGTCACTGTGACCCGCTCAGTGCGCACTGAGCGGGGCATAGTCGGGCCACATCAGGTCAGGAAGACCACCGGGACGGCTGAACGAACGCACACCAACAGGGGCCGAAGTGGCGATGGACGACGGTCGCCTCCTGACTGCCTGATTGCCTCCTGGACTGAGCTCGTCTGTTCTGCATGGAGAGAGCGCCGATACATCGATACATCCGCTTTTTTCACCATGATCATTATATACTATGATGATGACACACGCAGGCTTGTTGGGGGTTTAGAGATGTCCGTGTCTGTTCATGTGAATGTCCATGAGTGTATGGCAATCTGCGTGTCTGTATGTGATGTGTATGTCTGATGAATGAATGATATGAATATCGTCATGATACGGTGAGAGAGTGAGAGAGTAACTAACTGTGTGACTGGCTGGCTATGACAGGTCGACCAAGCTGACGACAACCAACAGGCTGACTGCCGTGTGGGTGATATATGTGTGTGGCACCAAATCGTTCATTTCGAACATGCAATGTCGGTTTTTCTAAGTGACACTTGCCCTTCTACATGGGACTGATCGTTCGTTTCAAGCACGCAGGGAAGAGTGGGCGGGAGGAGCCGTATGGTGTTTTCGCACGTAAGTAGTATTTATAAGGGTCCGTGTTTTATTAGAAGTAAGGTAAGCCGGCGGTTTCATCATTAAGTGCGTGCAGCTGTGTCGTGTCTTTCTTTCCGTCGTCTGTCTGCAATTTTGACACCGAATGGATTCATTGATCATATATGCATTCATCCCTTCATAATTCGTGTGTCATGAGTGCGAATGCCTATTACGCAGGTCGGTTTGTCTGCTACGGTAGGATTGCCGCAACCCTCCACGTTTATACCATACCAAAGCTTACCAAATGAATGAATGGGAGTGTTAGTAGTACTTGTATCCATACTGGTTGTTGCATGTTGCTGCATGCCGTGCATGCTCGCTGTGTCATGTCCACATCCATGCATCCATGTTCCGTGTATGTATGTACCTGATTCATGCATGTGCCCCCCTATCGTTCATGTCATGTCCCTCTTCTCCATGCACCCAGCCCTCACCGTTTGTCCATCCGTTCCCCGTTTACTATCTGTCCGTCTGTCCGTCTGCCTATGTATATCTGTCGCTCTCTCTGCACCGCACGCACCGGGCCCGCCCGTTTTCTATGTGCGTGTGCACGTGAGAGTTTCCGTCCGTTTGTTCGTCTGTCCGTCCGTCCGTCCGTCATTGAGCGTATGTCTCGGTCTAGTCTGTCTCGAGCAATCTGGCCCTCTACTTCGATCGTCCGTTCTCGTGTTTTTGGTGAGGGAGTTTGTGTGTGGGGATCTCTGCACGTACCTAGCTGTGGGCGGGAAGGTGGGCATGAGTGACGCGGACGGACGCTAGTGACCACCCAAGGTGGGGCTTCGCGGAACAGGACAGTGGATGGACGGCTCACCTGGACTGACCCTTGCTCAAAGGGAGAATTTGATCGTCACGACCGACATAACGCTGAGGTGCATACCAGAGCGTGTATGTGCGTATGTGCGGGTGTGTGTGTGTGTGCGTGTGTGTGTCTGCATGTGCTGTGTTATCCACCTATTTGTATGTCGGGTTGGGTTGTTTTCGGGGCTGTTTTCGGGCCAGCGGCAGGGCAAGCCTAGCCTAGCCTGGTTTTCTTCGCCTCACTCAGCCTAGGCTTTTTGCCTTCCCTACTACTACCTGACTTCCTTACTTACTGCCTCTTTTTCTCGCTCACTGACAAAGGTTGATTGTGAATACGCCTGTCTGCATGGATGCTTCCCTGTGTCTTCGGCTGCTGCCTACATGTCTGGGTGCTTCCCTGTGCCTACCTGCCTGCGTGCCTGTCTGTGAGTGTGTCTGGTGTGTTCCCGCCTCCGCTAAGCTTTCAGCTTTCATTTCCTCCCTTCCCCATGTGTGTGCCATGTTTGAAGTCCATCGGTGCCCCTCTCTGGCGCTTTTCAATGGGTGTGTCCATCGCATCGGTGTGCGTGTAGTTGCGTGTGTATGTCCGGTGGTGAATGGGGGTGTGTGCGTGTTGGTGTGGCTTGGATCTATCGCATCGGTGGTGTGTGTGCTCCGTATTGGACGTGGGGCCATCCGGCCACGAGATTCTCTCGGGTGGTCGGGGCGGTCACTGTTTCATCTATCGCACTTGCATGCATGGCTTGCTTCTCAGCAGCCGTCTGCATGAGTATCTCTGTTGCCACTTCTATCTATCTGTTAATCACGGCTCTCCTTTGTCTTTGCCTGTGTGCACAGCCATCCAGTGGAAATCATATTTTTGTTGTGATTTTCATGAAATGGTTCATCGCCTCACATGAATGCTTATGTGTGCGTGGGCGTGGGTGTGCCATTCTCATTTAGGTAGAGACTGGCATGCGTGAATGGGAGACAATTGCATGCAACCGCAAAGACTACGACAAATGGTCCTTGCGTATATGATGGATAAATGCTGGTCTGCCTATGTTGATGGATGACAATTGCGCTTTGCGAATAAGACCAATGACGCTTGATGCAGCCCTAGCCGAATCCCAAGGCAATACGACCTTATCAAAACACATGCGAGGGCTGGGGAATGAAAGTGACAATTTCTTTTTCGCTTCTACTGCATGCAAGCAGGGAAAATGGTGCATCCAGCATGTGTATCTGACCTTTCTTCACTTCTCAACGCAGCCTGTGTCTCTTGTGTCTGGTTCCCTCCCGTGCCCGCGACCTATTTCCCACCCGCACCACAGTTCACTGACTACTCGTCCCATCGCCGAGCTAGCTATGATTTTCACCCTGATGCATGCACCACGTTGGGTGGTCACTAGCGTCCGGAAACTCTTACGTGCACACGCACAATAGAAAACGGGCGGGCCCGGTGCGTGCGGTGCAGAGAGAGCGACAGATAAACATAGGCAGACGGACAGGCGGACAGATAATAAACGGGGAACGGATGGACAAACGGTGAGGGCTGGGTGCATGGAGAAGAGGGACATGACATGAACGATAGGGGGGCACATGCATGAATCAGGTACATACATACACGGAACATGGATGCATGGATGTGGACATGACACAGCGAGCATGCACGGCATGCAGCAGCGTCCAACAACCAGTATGGAACAAGCACTACTAACACTCCCATTCATTCATTTGGTAAGCTTTGGTATGGTATAAACGTGGAGGGTTGCGGACCTGCGTAATAGGCATTCGCACTCATGACACACGAATTATGAAGGGATGAATGCATATATGATCAATGAATCCATTCGGTGTCAAAAATGCAGACAGACGATGGCAAGAAAGACACGACACAGCTGCACGCACCTAATTATGAAACCACCGGCTTACCTTGCTTCTAATAAAACACGGACCCTTATAAATACTACTTACGTGCGAAAACACCATACGGCTCCTCCCGCCCACTCTTCCCTGCGTGCTTGAAACGAACGATCAGTCCCATGTAGAAGGGCAAGTGTCACTTAGAAACACCGACATTGCATGTTCGAAATGAACGATCTGGCGCCACACACATACATCACCCACACGGCAGTCAGCCTGTTGGTTGTTGTCAGCTCGATCGACCTGTCATAGCCAGCCAGTCACACAGTTAGTCACTCTCTCGCTCTCTCACCGTATCATGATGATATTCATTTGTTTTATTCATCACACATACACACCACATACAGACACGCAGATTGCCATACACTCATGGACATTCACATGAACAGACACGGATATCTACCAATGCAACCCCCAACAAACCTACGTGTGTCATCATCATAATATATGATCATGGTGAAAAAAGCGGATGCATCGATGTATCGGTGCTCTCTCCATGCAGCACAGACGAGCTCAGTCCAGGAGGCAATCAGGCAGTCAGGAGGCGACCGTCGCCCATCGCCACTTCGGCCCCTGTTGGTGTGCGTTCGTTCAGCCGTCCCGGTTGTCTTCCTGACCTGATGTGGCTGGCCCGACTATGCCCCGCTCAGTGCGCACTGAGCGGGTCACAGTGACGCCACATGAGGCCATGCAGACCACAGACGGCATCCAACACCACACACAAAGGCATCAATGAGACTAGTCACAACTCCGTTCGACGTTCACGTCTGTCCAAATCACACAGCCTGTCGTTCCATCGCAGCGCGCCCGTCACGGTTCCTCTCCTCCACAAGCACAATCGAGTGTGTGGAGGGAGCCGGCGAAGAAAAAAATGAACAGGCACACACAGATATAATCGGTTGTAGCGAGAACAGTATACAGTCCTTCCTCTCTCTCTCTCTCTCTGTGCGTCGTCTTGGGCACACACGACGGCAGTTGTGCAGAGCCCTCCCTTTCATGCATGCTCATGCATGGCATCCAGTTCCAGCCAGCATGGCTATCTGATCTCATTCCCGGTACGAACGAACGTCGTGACGACAACGCGCCACCTGTCTTTCTGTCTGGCCTCACTCACGCCTCTTCTTGGATACTAAGGCAGTGCACTACGCAATTGCGCATTAGTCACGTCATACCACACACACACGCACATGCACACGATCCATCCACACAGGCAGACATGCATTTACTACCATCCAACGATAGGCGTGCGCAGGCGTGTGCACACAGAGAGGAATTCGAGGCATACACCATCCAACTACAGGCGTGCGCAGACATGTATGCAAAGTGAGAGACATTTATTGCATACTACTTGACCTGTCTAGACACACAAGCACGTGCTCCCTCTCTTCCCTCCACGAGCATACACACACAATACAGACAGAGAGATGGCAGCACGCGCACAACACACGCCCCTCACAAGAAACTCCCGTCTCTCTGGCTGCCCGCCCTCTCCCCATTCTGTCGGTCGCCCTCACCCTCTCTCTCACTGCCGCCCAGAGTAAAGGGCCCGCCCACAGTGCGGCTGCCGAGTGAGAGCGAGCGGTTGGGGGTGTCGTCGTGGTCGAACAGATGGTACTCCTGGTACGTCGGGGTGGCGCTGCCCTGCTGCTGTTGATGGGTCATCGTCGTGGTAGTGGTGGTGGTGTTGGTGAGGGGTGGGGGGGTGTTGGGGGCGTAGCCGAATGTGTGGGCCAGCGTGGTGTGCAGCTGAGTGGCCAGCGAGTGCACCTCACATACAGAGAGAAAGGGCATCACAGTGGGGCGGTCTGTCGGTCTGCGAATGGGTGGGTGGGTGGGTCGGTGGGTGGGTCACCTCAGGGTCGCTCATGTCGAGCATGTGGTGCATCATGTCGCTGGTGCCGCAGGTGTCGGCCTCGCCCAATTCCATGATGGTCAGACACACCTCGGTCAGCTTCTTGAACACCTCCGTGAACACCGCCTGCTGCATCCCCACACAGCAGGAAACCCTCCGAGTGCACCAGGTCCATCATGGACTGTTTGTCTGTGTGTGCCCGTACCTCTGTCACTCCGCCGTGTGCGTGAGAAATGGAACTTATGCCGTTCAGATAGTCGGCCGCCTCCTTCAGGCTGTCGCCGCCCCGCGTCATGTGGCCCAGCACCATACACACATCGCCGCCCGTCAAGGCGGGACTCTCAACGGTCAACTGACACGACAGAAGCATCACCACATACGTTCAGTGCTCTACTCGCTGCTTGAGTGGACGGCCCAACCGGCTGTACTCTCTTCTGTTTCTATGGTATGGTAGAGTGTGTCGATGCGATGCTTCTCCTCTCGGAGCCGACGAGGGGCATCATCGCCACATGTCGACTGCATCACACACAGACAACACAGATGCAAAACAGTCAATGAATGGACGGAGACTACCCTGAGGGTGATGGTGACTGACCTGCAGATGAGCGGCCCCGTTGTTATCGTCCTGTTGCATTGCAGGAAGCGACGGCTGAACGACCTCGTCTACACACGTGACGGCAAGCACAGCACAGTTTTTTGTCTCGCGCCATCCACTATGTGAGGATGCCACGCACGTACAGGGATGGGAAAGAGCTTCGACAAGCGTATGTGAGCATGTTTCACATCCTGCTTCCGTGCCTATTGCTGCTTCCTTAAAGCTAACATATGTACGCGCTTCCGCATAAGCCGGTGATTCTTCACCATCCCATGCCCTCGCAGCCCGGCACATCCGTCGACCTCAAGCGCTACTACACCAGCCATAGAGTAGATGACGACCTCACCAGGGAAAATATCCTCGCTGAACGTACGTATGTACACTGTATGTGGCATGGGTGAGGGCCGGTGCCGTCAAAGTATGGTGCCTGCTTTTCTGCTTCCTTCCTGCTTCATACTGTCAGAAGTGCAAGTCGGTCCACCATAGATCGACGATCCACTGATCTGTGAGACGGGACGGCTGTGGTGATTCTTTCGATGTTGTCCGTGTCCATGAGACAGGCCATGGCGGACAGAACGTCAGACAGGATGGACTGATCTATGCTACATGCCATGCATGGACTTTGCCCCAACAATCCACAAACCTTAAGTCACATTGACTTAATCCTTTATCGGGGACTGACCGTCCGGCTGATCCTCTCTTCACCATTCTCACCGACCCTCTCCCACCTATTCTGACATGGGCGCAGCAACTTGGTTTGTCTTTTCCGCCTGATCGGCAATTGGGCAAATCCTAACAGGCCTGTCTATCATCCGCCTCTTGGCAGTCTGTCTGTGCAGCAGCCTGTCTATCGTCTGTTTGTCGGCAGCTGATAGATCCTAACCGGTCTATCGATCCGCGTTCTCTCGGTGCTATCAGCCCCGAAAGACTTCTTCAGCGTCAAGCGCCTCTTCAGCAGCAGCCAGTGTGACGATCCTGATCGGTCGACCTGAGCAGCAAGAAGAGCAGCAGCAATAGCGCAGAAGCCCATCTTTGCATTCGACCCCAAGACCGTCATCCGTACCTTCAATGGAGACATAGACGACTGGCGTGAGTGGAAATTCACCCTCAAGAGCCTTCCTCCTGGCCAAGGAGATGCCCACATAGCGTCTGATGCCTGAGAAGGAAGAAGACATTCCTCGGTTACCTGTCCCGAATGAGGATGGAGACCTTGACGAGCAGCGAACGAAGGAGAGGAGTGTGCTGCGACAGCTCTTCGGCTTCCTCGTCCTGCACACAGAAGGCAAGGCGAAACGGATCATCCAGGAGTCATTCGACAAGTATGGCGAGAATGGTGCACGAGCCTATTGGGAGCTGCGCAAGTGGTGCATACCTGAGCGAGTCGTCTGTCGGCATGAGATCCTCTGCAACTACTTCCAGTACCAGATGGAGAAGGACGACATCGACGATGCTCTCACCGACTTCAACTTCCTGGCGAAACACTTGAGCGACATGGGAGAGAAACCAACTGACAACACCAAGATAGCCGTCATGGTCAATGCCCTACCTCCTCGATTCGAGCGCTTCAAGAGCTCCTTGGACTACCGCTTCAACGACCTCACATGGGAGCAATTCGAGGAAGCCCTCCGCAATGCCAACGACCGCATGCGGCATGCGAGAAGGATGAGCCAGCAGCGTGACCGCATTCGACAGAAGGGCAACCAAAACGGACGCCAACAAGATCAGCCACATAACGGCAATCGACCTGACACGTATCAAGGAGGCAACAAGAGCAACGAACGGCCTTACCGAGACAACCGTGACAACCGCTACGAGTGGCGACGCCAACCAAACGGCAACGGCCAGACCTACGGCAACAACCACAACAACAATAACAGAAGGAACGGCAATCAGTGGAACTCATCAGGGGCGCCTTTCCGCGCCTACCCAAGTGGCGATGGAGCAAGGGGGCAACGGTGGACGCCAGCAGCAGCCCATCGTCCGTCACGACAAGGACGGAGATGTCATCATGAATACGACGCGCACGAACGGCACGAACAACCGCAATCGGCGTGTCCACACGAATCAACTCGACGGGTGTGATCAGATCGACGACACCTGCGAGCAGAGAGCAACCGACATGGAAATGGTGGGACCGTTACGGCCGTTGAGTGCGAGGAAGAGGTGGTCAACGTCAGTGGTGTGTCTGTGAGACCTACCTCCATGATGATCGATTCAGGAGCCGGCAAGACATGCTGCCACCAGCAGTTTCTCTTCGACGAAATCAAGCCACTCGACCGACACATCAAGACCGTCATGGCCGATGGCACATCTGTACCAGCCAGAGGAGTCGGCCGCATCAAGTACACCTGCAAAGAGGTCAACAACGGCAAGAAGACCGTGTGTGTGGATGGTGTGCTGTATGTGCCTGATCTGAAGTTCGACCTCTTCTCGTCGCTCACCTGGTGGATCAATATTGCATCGAGTTTGTCATTGGCCCCTGTGCAGCTCACATGGCCGCAACAAGGAGAGGAGACCGCTACCCGCTTGTCAGACGTGGTCGTTTCTGATACCTGGACATCTACAGGGATGCCAACGACTGCCCCATCTACTCACAGCCACGTGCCCTACCGGCGATAGAGCACAAGACACCAACAGCAACAGCAAGCATCATCGACCCGCGTGGTGGTGATGGCGTATTTCACTGTTTACCTGCTGATGAAGGTGGCGAGCAAACAGGAGCAATGGTGGCCGACGTCACCAGTGAGGAACTTGCCCATCATCGCTTCCTCCACTACCACGACGCAGCCGTCGACCGACTTCCTGAGGTCTGCCGCAACGCACCTGTTGTCAAGAAAGGCAAGAAGGATGAAGGAGAGCAGCACAAGTGCGAGGTGTGTGTCCAAGCTAAGATGAAGATTCGTCCATACCTGGGCAATGCATTCCGCCATTCATCGCCTAGTGGTCTGGTGCACGTCGACCTGGCGTAGATCAAGCAACTCAGCGAGAGAGGATTCAAGTACCTGATAGTCATGGTGAACGACTACAGCCGTTATGTGCAGGCCTACTTCCTCAAGAAAAGGTCCACCGCACCGAAGGCATTTATGCACTACTGCACGACTGTTCGCATGCCCAAGGCAGTGAGGACCGATGGAGGAGTTGAACTCGTCGCCGGCGAATAGAAGGCACTCTGCGAGCGGCACTAGATACGCCAAGAACAGAGCCTACCTCACCATCAGTCACAGAACGGCGTGGCAGAGCGAACGATTGGTGTGGTGTGTCAACTGACCCGTGCAGCACTCTTTCAATCCGGCCTTCCCCCATCTTTGGTGTTTTGCCGCGAAGACCGCCACCTACATCAAAAATCGCATGCCAACCAAGACAAATCCAGGAGAGACGACGCTATTTGAGCTCTTCTAGGATTATCCGCCATGCATCAAGCATATCCACATATTCGGCGCAAGAGCGTACGTACATCAGCGAAAGGACCAGAGGGGCAAGCTGGAGCTACGGGCCAAGTTGGGCATCCTCATCGGCTTCGACCCCAACACGAAGGATGGCTATGTGGTGTGCTTGCCTGATAATCGTCAATTCGTCATCTCACGAGACGTCGAAGTGGACGAGCACATGTTCCCTGCAAAGGAGAAGCAACCAAGGGGACCACTAGGGATTGATTTAGTGTATCCCCAGACGTTCATCTCACCTGACGAGCAGATCGACCACCATCAAGACCACCCTCATGCCCAGCAACCCAAAGATGACCGACATCGGGAGCATCAAGACCATGAGCGTGTCGACCAACACGAAGAAGACCAAGATCAAGAGCCTGACAGCTTTCCACCGCTCGAAGGACCGCCAGCAGCACCAGCCCTACCGCCGACCGCTTTAGATGCCTAAAATGGGGAAGGAGCCGTCGCCGATACCGATGGAGGTGCCGTTGACGACTACCGAGTCATTCGAGAGGAAGAGAGGGCAGATGACGACAACGCCAAGTAGCGAAGATCAGGTCGAAACCGCCTCATCCCTCGGTGGCTGTACGAAGACCACATCTTTGCCGTCATCGAGCGACTGTGTGTTGCTGACGATGTGGACGACACGATGCCAAGCCTGATCGTCGACACCGACGCACCAGCAGCACTTGCGAGGCCACCGTCATCACAAGAAACTCGCCAGCCACTTTCGATGGCACAGCTCTTCACATCCAAGATGCCGAAGACCTACCAGCGAGCAATCAATGCATTCGACGCCTGCCACTGGCAGGATGCGATGGATCGGGAGATGGAATCGGTCACTGACCTGGGTGTGTTCGAGTATGTGCCCCGCTCTCAAGCGACCAGTCGGCCGATATCCTGTCGATGGGTGTATGCCCTGAAGCCTAACAAGTATAAGGCCCGCATCGTCGCCCGCGGATTCGAGCAAGACAAGAACCAAGTAGATGATGTGTTCGCCCCGACGCCCTCTTACCACGTCATGCGAGCAGTCTTGGCCATCGCCAACCAACTCGACGTGGAGATTCACCAAATGGATGTCAACACAGCATTTCTCAACGCGCCGCTCGACAAGCCAGTGTTCATAGAGTGTCCACCTGGATACGGGCGCCCGGGATATATTGTCCGCCTCCGGAAGGCCCTTTATGGACTCAAAGAGGCCCCACGTGCGTGGAACATCACCCTCCACAACCAACTACTGCATCTCGGCTTCCGCCGTCATCCCAAGGAGCCCTGTGTGTACCTGCACGACAACAAAGGAATCATGTTGTCTGTGTTCGTCGACGATATCCTTATCGCCAGCCGCGAAGAGGGGGTTACCTGGTTCAAATCACAGCTGTCGACAGTCTTCGCGACAAAGGATTTGAGCGAGGCTGATGTCTTCCTGGCACTCAAGATCACCCGAGACCGACCACGACGACACCTGACCATCACACAACCACAATACATCGATAAGATGATCAGCAAGTACAACATGGACCAAGCCAACCCAACACCATTCCCGTGTGCGTCTGGTGTGCGACTGACCAACGATATGGCACCGCAGACCGAGGACGAGAAGAAGAAGATGAGCAAGATTCCCTATCGACAACTTGTGGGATCCCTCATGTTCTGCTCTGTCACGTGTCGACCGGACATCGCATTCGCCGTCAAGGAGCTGGCCAAGCACGCCCACAACCCAGGAGCGAGCCATTGGATAGCAGCCAAGCGTGCATTGCGATACCTGAGTGCGACAAAGGAAAGAGGGATAGAGTTCAATGCATGTCAGTCAGGCAGTGTGTTGGATCTGTGTGCGTTCTCTGATTCATCATGGGCAGATAGCGAGGATGGGAAGTCCAGTGGGGGTCACGTTGTTTTCCTGTGTGGAGGCCCTGTCCTGTGGAGTGCCAAAACACAGCCAATCGTCACTCTATCTTCTGTCGAGGCAGAATATGTACAAATGTGTGAGTGTGCCACTGCCCTCGTCTACCTGGCTGATTTTGTGAAGGAAGTGAGGCTGTTCGGTAGTCGATTTGGCAGTGCAGTCTTGCATGCTAACAGTGGAAGTGCCATTCTGAGCTCACACAACCCGATAGTCAGCCAGAGAACCAAACACATCGATGTACGTTACCACTATCTACGTGATCTGGTTCAGTCAGGCGTTGTGTCTGTGCGCTACGTACCGTCATCTGAGAATGTTGCTGACATACTGACTGAGGGGTTGGGCAGAGAGGCACACGAGTACCTGAGTGAGAAGATCACAGGCAGGCAGAACGTGTCATGAATTATGTTTGTGAAGTGCTTGCATTGCTCTTGTGGTTTTGGCCACTTCCTTGAGGTTGCACAGGAGCACTCCTTCGCTTGTCTATCTCTATCTTTGATGGTAATGTCCGCTGTCTGGATCTGCGGCTTCACTATGCTTCTCTTGTCCTTGCGCCCCTCTGATGGCCTTGGACACGTCACTTTCTGGTCTCTCTTCTTGAGGAGGGCTGCTCCTTGTGCAGATCTCTTGTGGTGGCGAAGACCTCACTCGCGCAGCGTTTTGGTCAAGTGATAGTTTTGCGCGGACTGATGCCCTATCTCTGTACCGACTTGAGAGGGGGTGTCAGAAGTGCAAGTCGGTCCACCGTAGATCGACGATCCACTGATCTGTGAGACAGGACGGCTGTGGTGATTCTTTCGATGTTGTCCGTGTCCATGAGACAGGCCATGGCGGACAGGACGTCAGACAGGATGGACTGATCTATGCTACATGCCATGCATGGACTTTGCCCCAACAATCCACAAACCTTGAGTCACATTGACTTAGTACTTTATCCGGGACTGACCGCCCGGCTGATCCTCTCTTCACCATTCTCACCGACCCTCTCCCACCTATTCTGACAGTCACATTCGTTCTGCTGTCATCCTTCGAGTAGGGGAGAGCTTTCCCCGGTGGACCCTACGCACATAGAGGGGAGCCTTGCCTTCGGGGGCCGTTGGGTGCGCTATTCAATTAAGCTATGATATTATTCTCTATCGTCCCTGTACATTGAAGGTCACCTGGATGCGTCTCCGTAGCTAGTGCTATTTCAGGCTGATCAGAGTAACAAGGCCCGAAAACGCCGAAGTTTGCTAGGCAGTTGGCATCCAACGTCTCCAAAAGGGACCTAGAGACGATGTGGTATGCTGTATTCAAATGAATGAGCCATTGGCGGTGACGAGGTGAAAGCATGCATGAATGCAGGATGTTCATGACGGTGCTGACGCCTATATTTCTTCTCTTCTTGTTCTTCTCATCAACCAAGATGTATGAAGATTGGGATACCTCGGTAGGTAAGCTCCATACCATCCTTCAGTTTCTCCATCATTACCATTTCTTTCGGGCCCCTTGAACGCATGGACAGGCTGTCGGCCTCTTCAGCTATGGCTCATTGCTACAGAGGTCTTCGTCTTCGTTTCGCATCTCTTGCACTGCATCGGGGTGCTCGGCTCGCCGTTTTGGACCTCCGGCAAATTGACACGCATCTTGTTCCTTTTCCTCTTCCCTGGCTGGACTGTATTTGGCACCGAGGTGCTTATAGAGGCTGTTGATACGTCCGGCTGCGTAAGGAAGAGGAGTTGTACTAAGCATACGTCTTCGTTTGCCCGACTTTTCTTTCTATGTTCAGTTCGATTGTGCCTATCTTGCCTATCTTCTGTTCACTGTCTCGTTTTGGATGGCATATTGTTGGACGACATTGGTAATTATCTTGATTCTCAACGTCATGAGCGCCACAATGGAAATGTAAGGAGAGACAGAAGTGGGGATACAGATAGATGTTTGAGTCATGAAGTGAGCAGATTTTTTTTTTTTCAGGGAGAAACTGTCATTAACCGTAACACTCGTCTGTGTGTCCGTGATACTCATACAAATACAGTCCCATCAGCACGCAGAGTCAAACAGGCTCAAGGGGAGGAGGGATCAATCCCCGCCCCATCAGCACACCCCAGTCCCGCAAACCCTCCCCTCCCTCCCCCACGCAGACAGAAGCTAGTCGCACGCGCGAGGGCGATAGACAAGCGAGAGC
>CDMY01000718.1:216865-287382 GCA_001179505.1 Vitrella brassicaformis | reverse complement strand
ACTAGCTTCTGTCTGCGTGGGGGAGGGAGGGGAGGGTTTGCGGGACTGGGGTGTGCTGATGGGGCGGGGATGGATCCCTCCTCCCCTTGAGCCTGTTTGACTCTGCATGCTGATGGGACTGTATTTGTATGAGTATCACGGACACACAGACGAGTGTTACGGTTAATGACAGTTTCCCCCAAAAATCTGTCGGTGGCTCGGCTCAGCAAGCCACTGCAGACCAAGGTTGCTTTACAGGTCCGCTGCATGTTTTCGCTCCCTCCGTTGTCTTTCACTTCGAGTATCTCTCTCTGTCTCTCTGTCAGCGCTTCCCGCGATGGCCCGTCATTTCAAGATTTGCTTCGATGTGTGGGCGACGCCAAGGGTCTGGTGTTTGTCGTACGCAAAGACCAGTACGTCTTCGGCAGCTATATCAGCGACGGCATCAAAGTGCCTGCCCGCCCTGTCGCTGCCGCTTGTTCCTGGCACGAATACTGCTGTGACGTGTGGCACTTCTCCCTCGCTGGGACACCGACAAAGATCGACATCAATCGAGACGATCAGAATGTGCATGTGACTTCTGATGGCGCTGTGATGATCGGTGGGTGTTTGTCGTTCGCTGCTAATGAGTCGGGCGCGTGTGTACGCAGATGCCGTCAGCTTATGAGGAGCCATTATGTGCCTGCAAGCTATCGGGGCCCGACAAATCAACACGGCGATGCTCTCTTTGGTGGGAGTGAGTTGTTCACGGCTGATGAGGTGGAAGTCCTTCATGCTGACGGAGTGTCGTCAATCTCATCGCAGGTCAAAAGAGAAATAACGAGAGCTGACAACAGGATCTCATCGAATGTTACTACTGTGGTATGCAGAGGTGCGAGCAGCCCGCCGTCACAGAGCTACCTGGTCCCTCTTTGCCGGCTCTCTCGGCTCTCCGGATAGCCCTTCTTGCCGTGAACCCCTTTTTGCCTCGCTTGGCTTTTCTGAGGGGCTCGTCGCTTAGTGCTGGAGATCTCCGTCAGTTGATCGGGTGGTTTGCTAAAGGCCGAGAGATCTCACTTGTCTACAGGTACACAGGGAGACAAGCTGACAGGCAGGCAAAAGGAGAAGGATCGCAGGCAGAAGTTGGTGTATATGTTTGTGTTGCAGCACTTCACGTCACGGCTTCTATTTTGTGGATTTGCTGGCCAAAGTGATAGGCGTCTGGCCGATTGTGCTGGTCATACGCAAAGGCACCTATCTGTTCGGCTACTTCGTCGGCGCCGGTATCCAAGAGCCCAACTACTTGGATGTGGTCCATCACTATGAGTGCAAAGTGGTGGCGTTCTCGCTCGCTGGCCATTTCGACAAGCGAACAAGAGTCGACCTGCTCACTCAGCTGCAGTTCGTGTCCGTGGCTGGGCGGAAGCTGGCACCCCCCTGTCCGAGGCTCACAATTGGTGATCTGTCTTTCGGACATGACATGCGCTTTTGCCGCCACCTTACCCATTGCCGCAACCTCATCCAGAGCCGTGAGGTGGTGAGCAATGAGGTTGTCAAGGTCGATTGTTTGGAGGTGTGGACCTTTTCGCTTGGGAAAGGGAGAGAAAGATCATGCGACTTCCTGTTGTGATGTCTTGAAGACGCCTGCGTAAGTGTCTGAGTACATATGAGGACTGGTGAAAAAGTCTCAAAAGTGTCAGCCACTAGACAGAAATGCACGGAGAGAGCATCCCAACCACACCCAGTGCTTGCGTGTGATGTAGCTGGGTAGATGTTTCGATAGATGCTGCGATGCGTGGCACTCATTCGGCACATTTCAGACCTGTACGTACACTCACACAAACGGTACACCACTGCGTCCGTCCGTCCATCCATCCATCCACCCCACCCGTGCTACCTACAGTCCACCCCTCCACCCATCGCCTCATGCAATGCCATGTCTGTCTGACTGTCTGTCTGTCTGTCTGTCTATGTGTCCGCACACCGGCCACACTCAAGTCGGTGAGTGAGCGCGCTCACTGGATGGAACCAGATGCACTGGATGGAACCGACAGGAAAGCCATATACACATTCCTTCATGTACTATGCACAGTTACGAAAGAGGAGGCGAGAACCAGGGGCTGCACAACACACACAAGTACACACGGGAATGCACACACCCAGTAAGGCAGCCAGGCGTCCGACAATGCATGGCGTCGGTCAGCTCTTTGCGAGAGTGGTCTGGTTTGTGCGCACGTGGACGCCAAGAGCCCTCTCACACAGCATGGTCAAGCAACTGCTGGTACTATCCATCCATCCATCCATCGGCACAGGCAAACCGGTATGTATCGGTGCGTCTCTGCCTGCGCGCCCCCTCCCTTGGCCCATCCATATGTCCGTGTATCTGGTGCGGTGTGGTGTGTTGAGGTGGATCACTCATCGTCTCGACCAGCATCTTTCTTATGTCGTGCCTTGTCCTTGTCCTTGTCCATGATCTCGTCTGCCTGCGATGCCGGCCTCAGTGATGGCGAAGTGTGCCTCGACCTTGTCGGCCATCGACGGCGAGTCGTAGATCGTGGCCACGCGGCTCTGACCCTTGCCCTTGCGCAAGTGCAGACGCCTGTGCGACGCGTGCGCCATGATGTGGCCAGCGAGGGGCTTCGTGTCCTCCCCGCCGAGCGCCGACATCAAGGGGTCAACCGCCGCCTCCACCTGGTTCGTCACCACCACTGCATCCATCCATCCATCCAGAGAGACAGACAGACAGACATCGATGACACAGATCATCTGCCTGATCTCTCTCCCTTACTGCCCGCTGACCGACCAGCGACTTTGAGCTCCTTGGCCATTTTCTGCAGCTTCCGGAGGAACTGGCAGAGGCGCAACTGACCCGCCAACTGAACACTCTTACAGCCACAAAGAGACACACAGAGGGAGACGCATGACGTGTGGGTGCATCCCATGTGGTACCTGGCAATATCCTGAATTCTCGAGTTGGAAGCGTGAGATGGCAGAGTCTACAATGAGGAGTGCGAATCGAGCCTCCCTCATCATCGAGGCCAACTTCACCAGCAGCTTCGTGCGATGGTCCGAGTTGAGCGGACGCGCGTAGCTGATGTTCTTCAGCACCTGCTTAGCGTCCAAACCTACACACAGAACGCGCCCATGGAGGGATGCCGCCCCGTGTGTGGGCCACACTCACCGAAACGTTCCGCTATCTTCCTGATGAGCCCTGGCAAGATCGGATGAGGGCCGAGGGCAATCCACGCCACCTTCTTGCCCTCGGCCCCACCCTGATCGACCGGCAGCTGAGCCGTCACCGCCAACGTGTGGCACAACACCCCCACGCCCGAACCGAACTCACCAAACACCTCCGTCAACACACCTACACAGACGCGACATCCATCCATCCATCCATCCATCCGTCTGTGCGTGCTGTTCCTTCCCTGTGCACCAGTCCGTCCAGCCCCCCACGTACCAGTCTCTATGCCTCCATCGGTGAGATTGTCAAATGCGGCGCATCCGGTCGTGAGCTTGACCATCCCACCGCTACTGGCCGCTGCTGCACCGTCGGGCTGGTAGGCAGCAGCGGATGCTGAGTGGTCCAGCTTGTCGAGCCCGCCATGAGCAGTGGCCGCTGCGGCGTGTGAGTGTGTCGGGAAAAGGGGCGGGGTGGCGGCCTGGGGAGGGATGGCGCTGGATGGGCGTGCGGCGGCCGCAGCAAGGCGTTCGGCTGTGACCGTCACCTGTCTGTGCTGCTTATTGCGGGGCTGGTCACTCTGCTGCCACTCGACACTGAATCCGGGCATGGTGCCATCCTGCACAGACAGCTCCGCCACCAGCTCCTCGGCTGCCTCTGGGTCGAGCCATTCTGCGATGATCTGGAGCCTCTGCAAGCCGCGGACCCGCAGGGACGACGCCAGGGTCGCCATCGTGCAGTGGCAGACCGGAACATCAGCACTGGCAGGCGCTGACCACACACAACGCAGTGAATGGATCGCGGTTCTGTTGGTGGCTCCTCTCGGTCTCACCAGCAGACAGATGGCTGATGGTGATTTTGAGCCCTTGGATGGCCAGTATCCTCTCTGCCACCTCGCCCAGCCTAATGCCGTCCGTCTCGTAGCACATCCGCACCTCTACCTCCTCCAGCAGTGCCCCCCTCCCTATACCCTCCAACACGCCAAGCACATCAAGGCCGTGGAAGCTCGCCGGGCCACCGACACAGACCGACTTGAGCTTTCCGGCGAGCTGCCCGGCTGCCGACAACTTGTGGACCGCCTCGACAGCCAGACTCCCTCCCCGAAACGTCGAAACCTTCAGCTTCATGTTTGGAGGGAAGATCCGGCAGCAGGTGCAGCGACGACCACACAGGATGGTCGGGCGGATGATCGGCCGGGCTGTAGTCGTCCCGCGAGTCAATGCACAGCTGCTTGGCGTTTGGAAACGAGTGGACGCGGGTCGCACGCCAGGCCGCCGGGTCGCCGGTGACGTGCTGTGCGGTGGGCGCGGCGTTGTTGTGCTCTTCGCTCCACCCAGGGTCCCACGCGACAGTCTGTATCGCCCCGGCGAGCTGCCGGGCCATGGTCTTGACGGATGCCGGGAGGGTGTCAGGGGCAGGGAGTGAGATGTCGTGGGGAGGGCAGAGAAAGGCCACATGGCGCGCCGCAGGAACATCCAGGTCGATGTCTGCGCCAGGCGCCATCACCTTGCAGTGGGGGAGCTGCGACCGGAGGTTGTCTATCTCCCGCAGGACCGGGATGGCCGTGTAGAAGTTGAAGTCGTCAGGTTCGTCTGGGCGCGGCGGCTGCTTGCGGAACTGCAGACGCTTGAGCGACCGACAACCGCCACGCACAAGATCGGCCTGAGAAGCAACACAAAGACGCCAAGTACCCGTATGTATGTGTTTCACGTGAAGTCCCCTCTCTCTGGTTCCCGGCCCCACGCACCTTTAGCTGAAGCACATCGGCAGGTTTGTCCGGCAGGCAGATCCCCACGACGCCCTCCAGATGCGCCAGCGTGCCATCCTTCGCCTCCCTAAAACTGCTGGCCCACATGCCTCCCTCGGCAGTGATCTTCCGCAGACACCGTGACGACCACAGGAACCCCGACTCGCGCCAAGGGTCGTGCAGCAGCTCCACCTCGTGCAGCTGCGGCATCTGCCATCGTCGATAGCTCAGCGAGGTGCTGCGGCCCCAGCTCAGGTCATCGATGCCCTTGACGCCCTTGACCGACTTGAGCCCGTGGAGCGTGGTGGGTGCCAACGCATCACGGGACAGGCTGAGGCTCGCGGCGGCGCTCTCCCCACCACCCTCCTCGGTCATGGGCAGATCTCGACAGATGCCCGTGACGGGGCTGGCAGGGGCGCCGGGGGGGTCGTGACAGAGGGCGCATGACTGGATGCCTCGCTCGAGGGCGTCGCACCATGACATGCCGGGGTCCGTATCGAAGATGATGTGCTCCAGCGACCCCTCCGGCTGTGTCTGCACCGGCTGCTGCGCCAACCCGCCTTCCTCGCTCGCCCTACGCCGCTCTCTGTCGATCATGGCCGCCCTCCCACGAGCATGCCCCTCCACGAGGGTCTCTATCGTCACGTTGCACCACAGGTTCATGTTTCGGGGTTGCCGGAGGGTGATGGTGCGCAGGTTGACGGCCCGCTCGCCCCATCTGTGCGCCAACTTCAAGGGCATCGTCACCCAGAACGGGGCGGTCTCGTCATTGGAGCAGTCCAGCGCTAAGTGGCTGTAAAGGCCGGCCGACGTGCGGACGAGCGATGAGCTGATGGCGGGCCGCAGCCGCGTCAGCTCCCACGGATGCAGGTGGCCAAACACGCGCGAGAGCTCTTCAACAGACAGACGCTTGGAAGCCTGACAGCAGCACACATGACAGAATCTTGTCGGGATGGATGGTTACGTCATGTGCGGGGAGGAATTGGTTTACCGGTGACTGCTGGCGTGCGGGAGGCCTGCCGCTTCTGTGGATGAGCCTGAATCCTGCAGGACGGTCGCTACCATCCTCGGACCTGCAACACGCAAAAGCACAACAGCCAGGCAGATCAGAGAGTGTGTATGCTTCACATGTGGTCTCATCGTGTGGTGTGGTGCTCACCCCATTGCTGTCGGAGGAAAACAAGCAGCGCGCCGCCGAGGGCATCCACTTCCCTCGAAGGGCGGTTCTTCAGGCTGCGAGCACCTGAGCGATTGAGCGACTGCAGGTGGTGCGTGTGGCACCTTCTCCCGCGTTCTGCGATGGGAAATTCGATTGCCTTTTGTGTTGTGTTTCACGGCCAACACAACCTTTTTAAGCTCGCAGTAGCTTGGCGTCCAAGAGATGAGGTATTGAGAGCCGCGGTCAGGCGCCAGGCGCTGCGAGGGACCGTGATCTTCGGCTGCGGCGCTGCAGCTGCATCACCTTGGTCGCCACCAAAATGGGCCAGTCGTGCTCGCGTCCGAAGGACCTGAGCGCCCAACCCCCCCACCGGCCGCTCGTCGAGGACGGCGACACCTCCCACGCCAAGACCTTCGTCCCGACACAGATGGCGGGCATGTACTACCACGCACATCAGCACACCGTGGAGGTCATGACCACCACGGAGGAGCTACACGCGGCGGCACAGACGGGCGACCACCAGCAGTTGGCGAGGGGCGACCTGGCGGCCATCGACGAGACCGAGGGCCCCGCGCTGCAGCGGAGCGTCTCGTTCTCCGACCAGCACTCGATCAAGGTGACGCCAAACACCTACTGCGTGGAGGCCAGGGGGGGCGAGACGGCGCCGGCCAAGCTGTTCGGCCACCAGGACACCACCTCCACCGACTCGGTCTTCTCTCTCGGCGGTCCGACGCGGATGATGAGTCGGCCCGAAAGGAGCCCTGAGAAGCTATTTTTGTTGTCGCCAGGCATCTCGTCCAAAGCCACACCGTGAGCAGGGACACCAGAGGAGGGAACGGATAGAGAGGACGTGGCCGCCTTCATTTGCTGTGTTGCGGTTGGATGCTCCTCCCTCTATCAGGCAATTCGGAAACCCTATCGCCCGGAAACCAAGACGAGCAACCACAGGTGAGGCTGCCTGGCATCCAAAGGACCATCTCTGTGTTTCATGCATCTGTTGGTATCCCCTCTGTGTTGGTTTGTCCTTCTCAGAGTCGGGCATTCTGTCGATTTTGAATGGCGAGGTCCAGTCAGCGCCGCTGCACACGGTCCTTGACCCGAGCCTCACCGACAGCAGCCCATCGCTGGGCGACTCGCCATCAGGAGGTACACACACTCCCACGCACAGCCATGCCCACCCTCCTTCCCACAATCATCGTCCTTGCTCGCTGCCTCTGCCATGTCTGTCTGTGTGTCTGTGCCATGATGAAAAGCAGCGCCCCATCCCCACCCCCCCTCCCCCAATCCGCTGCCCCCCCTGGCCACGCCCTCCCCCTCCAGCAATGGCGAGACCGGCGCCACGCACTACCACTCGCTCGACGACCCGCTAATGGGCCTGGGTGGTGCGGCGTCCGACATCGACAGCACCGACGACCCGCATTATGAGGTGCACTACCACAGGAAGGTTATGGCCAGGCGGAACAAGGAGGGGCAGGCCAGCGACGGCGGCGCCGAGGGGGGGCAGCTGGTGGTCAACGGGCCCAAGGAGAGGGAGGAGTATCTGAAGCGCTTCTGGAACCTTACTGTGAGTGAAAGCGAGAGGGAGAAAGGCAAGGCCAGCAAATGGATCAGTGTTACCATTTCACTTGTGTGCAGGGGATCGATCTGCGTGACATAGTGGCGAGTGAGCGTGACGGCAACCCCGCCCGCAGCACGCGGCCGTCGTCCTGCCCGTCGGATAACCGCGCCATAGCCGAGAGGGAGGCCAGGGAGAGGGAGAGGGCCAACGCACCGCTGCTCGAGACCCCCATTCCTTCAGCCGCCAACAGCAAGAGGGTAGCAGTTGGCGGCAGCAGCAGCAGCAGGGTGGCTGCGACGAGTGAGGCGGAGTGGCAGCTCAACCCTTTCCGTTGCTGCACACACATGAGGCGCCCGCCAAACACCTCTGGTGAGCTCTGATGCAGAGGGGGAGACGGGCAAGAAACACATGGAGGCACTGCTGACGCTCTCCTTGTGTGTGTGCGTGTGTGTGTGTGTGTTTCAGATGCGCTGTTGCTGATGGATCCTGGCGAGTTGCGTGTGCCGCCCCCTCCCCTCCCTGCTCCCGTCCACCCCTTGCACGAGCTGGCATCCTCCCTGGCCGACAAGGGCGAGACCGCCAGCCAAGTCAGCAACGGCACCAGCAACAGCGAGAACAATGAGCACCACACCAGTGGCGGGGCGGAGGAAGAGGGCGCTATGGCGGGGATACGGCGGAGAGCCGCGGCATGAGCGAATGATGGTTGGAGAGAGGGAGGGGTGGGTGTCAGTGATGCATGGACGGCCTGGCCTGGCGGGGCTTGCCTGTTCATGCGATTTTGTCACAAGGGAGGGCAGGGAGGGGGCCGGGAGGGGTGTGTGGGCTTTATCCAATCTGCTGTGTGGTGTTATCAATGTGTACCAATGGAATTAGTCACATGGATGAAGGGCGCCTGATTGGGATCGGTTGCATGCCACGGGGCTCGCTTGTTGGGTGGTGGTCGGTCAGCCATTCATTCGGTCAAATCACATATGTGCATCGTCCTCTCTCCGTCTGTGGCTCTTTGGTAACTGGTAGCTAGGGCTTTTTTGGTCGGCCATCGTGTGTCTCTCTCTCTCGGTAAGCAGTGGATGGATGGATGGATGAATGAATGAATGAACGGCCGGTGGGTCTTTTGTAAAGTCTCTCTCTGGATGAATGAACGGCCCGACAACCCCACCCCGTGTGTGGCGCTCTCTCTCGCGTGGGAGGCAGGGATGAACGACCGAGCAATCGTGTGGCTGCGGCTGTGGCTGTCTGTGTAAGCGTGCGTATTTCTTCATCTCGTATCTAATATATTGCGGTGGGGAGGGGGAGGGGGGGCGGGAGTGACGGATATGACAGATGTGACTGAGAGTCGGACTCTTCTTTTTGTGCCAACACGCACACTCTCACAGACGGGTGTGTGTCTGGATTATTATCATGTAGGCGCGCGCGCCACGCGTCCACACGTGTGTGTGTGCGGGGGGATGGTGGGGATGGGTGCAGCTGTCAATCAGTCTACATGTCTGTCTGTCTCTCGACTGTGTTGTGCGAGTATATGTGGGTGGATGCTGTGTGGCGGCTGTGTACATGGATACATCTGAGTGTGGACGTCTTGAGTATGTGCGTGTGTTGGTACCACAAACATGCCTCTAATTGAATGAAGACGGTACCTGCACCCACCCACGTCACTCACTGTACTTCCACGGCACCAAATCGGCCGCCTGACCGTCTGATGGGGGTAGGACTTTTTTTCTCTCTGTCCGCCGCCGTCCCATGGCACTGAACTGATGTCCGCTCGGCATACACGCAGCATACAGCCATTCGACTCGCGAGCTTTGGCGTTTCGATTGGGGCCAAGCTAGCAATCCCTTCGGTTCCGTTGTGGCTTGAGTCCCGGCAGCCCGACGAAGGGAGGAACTTGCATTGTCAGGCACGCTGCATGCCTTCATCTGACGTGCAGCCCTGAACCCGAGAGGGTTTCCAACGGTTCAGACAGAGAAATGCAGACAGAGATCGGTAACCGATCAGCACTGTCGATCAGTCAGACGCTGCTGTGCTAAATGAAATGCAGCATGCAGCCCGTTTCAACACGGGCATCCAGACAGGGACGACTTGAAAAACTACAAAGGCACGCCACAGCGCTGCAATGTTCGGCTGGCCTTTTCGCCGATACCGGCACTCACTGAGTGAGTGTGAGAACGGTCAGTGCCAGAAGCAGCAGATGGAGGGGACCGTCGCTGCATAGACGCAGTCAACACGGCAGGACACGAAGACACAAGGAGACACCTGTGTATCCGTCGGCAACGGTAGCTGGTGTTCGCACCTGAATGCACTGCTGCCGTCGTCCCCGGCAGGGGGCTCCCCTGTGTGTGACAGGGACAGGTCATTACGGAGCGTGTCACTGGTGAGTGTGCTCATGCACTGTTGGCTGTACCCACCTGTGCTGGTGGCGGGCTCCTGACTGATGGTGCTGAGTCCGTCAGGGGCAGTGGGCTCCTAGCTGGTGCCGACATCCTCAGTGGAGCTGCCCACCTGCTGAGGGATGCTGGGGGGCTTTGCCGCTGAGAAACAGCAGCCGAAGACGACGTATGCGCCTGCTTCTAGATTGCCGATATCCGACATGAACTTGTTTTGGATGGAATTTGTAGAGATGATGATGTCAGAGACACCATCACCTGCAGCCACACAAAGAAAGCGATGAATTCACGGTAGTAGCTTAATGACGTTGGTCTAGCTTAATGACGTTGGTCTCCTCTTGCTGACCGTTGAAATCTCCCCGACCGATTTGCCGGCCGAGAAAAGAGTGTAAAGGTGGTTGTGACACTGTGTCCTCAATTTTGACTCCCTGAGAGATATTCATTGCCTCTGGATCGGACGTCTCCCCCAGCTGATTGCCATTGCGTCCGTAGATTATGTAGGCTCTTCCTTTGTAATTGTCATGGAACGAAGCAGACACCAAGAGGTCAGGCTTGGTATCGCCGTTGAAGTCGCCGGCATCGATGATGCTCATCTGTTCCCTAAATCTAGGTTCGACTTTCGTTTCGAATTCAATCTCCGTCCCAAATGTCTCAGTGTCGCTCCAGTAGATGTACCACATATAGCTGAAGTCTGTCACTCCGTCGCCTGTGACGTCACCAATCGGCTGGATGTAGATGTCCTCTGTGTATGCGCTTGTTCTACCTGTGACATCACTGATGGACCCGACGCGAATGTCTTGCTTGTCATCGCGATCGTAGACACTCTCAGAGGTTTCTTCTTTTGCCGAAGCAACCTTGTTCAGGTCCGCACATTTGACATCGCTCTCGTTGATGTATTTGGAGAAGTCCTTGTATGAGAGCCTCCAGTTTTGCTTATCATATTCGTTATTCTCAAACAAGATTTCCCTCTCTGTTTTCTCCCAAATGAGTATCTCGCTCCTACCGGTCCTACCAATGTCCCCAATCGGCCAGCCGAATACGAGGTCGTCCGATGGCCATCCACGCGAGTCAGGACGTCTTATCGTGTGTCTGGCATCTGAGCTGCCGGCCCCTTCGAGATCCAAGGCGGAGCAGATCACATCAAAATGGGGCACTTGGCTGTCAGTCGAGTACAAGTCCAGGATGCCACCAAAGCCGACCGGCAGATACGGCATTGGTCCGCCTGCATATTCAGAAATAGAACCAATGGACGGTCTGATACTATCATGGTGTCTCATGTCTCCTACCGTAAAGGACGACTGCATTTATTTGGTACCCTCCCAGCACGACATCGTTATAGCCATCACCGTCAACGTCGCCTCTGGATGGGGAGGCGACAGGTAAAAGTGATGCTGGAAGCTTGGCTTTCTTCTCTTACCCTTGACTCGGCTGACAGTAATAAAAGTCCGACTCGGGGTGGTTATAGCGAATCCGAAAGCCATTCGTGCCGTCCATCGAGGCCAGATCGAAATCGACCGCTGGCGCCGCACTTGCTTGCCATGTTGGGTCGCCAAAGACAATATAGCATTGCCATCGGGGAGTGGCTGATCAAAGAAAGCGGTCAGAACGATTGCTGCGGACTCATGTTCTTTCACTCTTACTGTGCGTCCAGCCTCCGCTGATGGCAAAATCAGGCACCCCATCGCCTGCATGCAGTCAGAAATGCGTACATGAATGCAGGGCTGGGCTGGGCTATACCGTTGAAGTCGCCCAGCCCTTTAACGCTCGATCCTACGCTGGCATCAACAGGGGAATGAGAATCGAAGAAACGGACACCGTCGCTGACAATCAAAGAAAAGACAGACACATCGTTTGCAGTTAGCTTCTTGCGTCCACTTACGATCCCAGCGTGTATTCCGGCGAGCCAAACGGCTTGTCCCCTTGTCGCCCGAAGATTAGGTAGACGTTGTCTGGCGTTCTCTTGTGGTCCGCGATGAGAATGTCATCGATTCCGTCATCGTTCACGTCGCCAACGAAGTCTGCTACGCCCAACGAATTCTCCTGGTAAAAATTTGAGGTCCATCCGTCGCGACGGATGACGAATCCTTTTGCACCGTCCAGGTCGTACACATCGATGGTGTCGGCCGGCTCTTCTTCGAGACGCCGGACGCTGCTGGCATTGTCAACGGCCCTCACAGATGGATGAATTGCGAGGCATGCGCAGAAGAAGCAGAACAGAAGGCCCAGCAAAGCCCGAAAGACGCCCGGCCCGACCATGCTGCCTGAGACACAGCATTGAAAGCAAACACATCGCACATGTGCTTCACTACCATGTGTCTTTTACACGAGTCGAGGCGGCGGATGCTGCTCGAATGTTGACAACTGCTTACCCACTGCCAGGTGGATGGATTGCAGTACAGGAAAGACACAAAAGAAGGCTGTGCAAGACAGAGGACCGAGACTGTAGACTGGGGGCAGACGGGGGGAGGGCGAGCTCGCGGGCCCGCAAGGTCGGCACTCGCGACTCGGAGCTTTGGCGAGCGCGGCACGCTCAGGTGTTCCTCCCTCCGTCCGTAATTGGGGCCAAGCTAGCACTCCCTTCCGTGGCATGCGACCGATGAGTCGCGTGAAAGTGACTTTCATGCATGGACACATTCGAGGACAGGGGAGGCCAACAACCAGCGAAGTCAAGGGATCAGTCACCACACACACACCAAACACAACCGCAGCAAACGTCGTCGAAACACGCACATTAACATGCACGCCATGAAGCCTCTGTAGACCCCTCTCCCTCTGTCTCCATCCATCCATCCCCCGACTGCCGCCTTATCCATGTTGGTGCTGCAGCTTGTCCTCGCCGATATGCGTCGGCAGCAAATGCGAACCGGCCGCCATCGCGCCCTTGTCTCGCCCACGCACCTTGACGCTCATCTGCACACCCAACCACACAAACACACCCATGCACACAAACAAACGAGACAACGAGACATGACACATTCGTCGTCCTTTCTCTCGCCTGTGTGCCCATGGCAACTCCTGCTGTGCTGCCGGTGTCATCGATGGGCGGGAGGAACTGGGAGGACGGCCCGTCACCAGCAGCCACGGCAGCAGCGGCGGCAGCAGGCTTGTGTGACTTGTCTCGCCTGCGCTTGGCTGACGAACCTGGATGGTGGCTGTAGGCACTGCTCGTGGCGCCGTGGTCCTGACAAAGATGGGTGACTCGTGGAGGGTGTCTCTCCCTCCTTCCCTCCCTCCCTCCCTCCCTCCCTCTCTCTGTATGGTCTTACCGTTTGTGTGATGTTTTTCTGTGGGTGGTATCCCTCGAGTATCCATGGGTGGTGCAGCGCATCCTCCGGCAGCAGACGCTCAGCGGGATCCCACTTGAGACACACCTGCACACAGATAGAGTGAGTGAGCCACATTCACCCGACGTGTCCAGCCGTCATTCATTACACTGAGAAAGTCGACGAAGGCGGGATCAGAGCTGCGGATGACCATGGCGAAGTCCTTGGTGGCCGGCCGCCGCTTCTTGCCGCGACTGTTCGGCATCAGACGGGGAGCACCACTGAACAAAACGCACGACACGAGCCAAGCCGACTCCTGCCACTCATGAGGGCTCTTCCGCGGGCACGCGACAAACCTTGAGTCGAAGAACATTTTTCGCCTCGTGGCATTTTCCAATAGGTAGGAGGGAGGGGTCCCCAGGATCTGATACACATCGATCAATGGGTGGAGACATGGATGGCCAGGATGTGTGTGTGTGGGTGGCTGACTTCCATGATGCACGCGAGCTGCTCGACTTCATTCTCGCCAGGAAACAACGGATAACCTACCACAGCAGACAGGTACGTCGTTGCTGGATAGGTTGGTTCAACTTGCATCTGTCGACGGAGGGCGAACAGACGGACCGGTGTAGAGTTCTGCGAGTATGCATCCGAACGACCAGATGTCGATCGCCATGTCATACGGCAAACCCAATATCACCTGCAGCCACACACACACACACACACAGAGGACGAAAAGCACCAGCCATCCTTCCTTTGTCTGTTCGGCCATTGTGGGTCCTTGGTGGTGACCTCTGGCGATCTGTAGAATCGCGACTGGATGTATGTGTAGACCCTCTCGTCCTCAAAACAGCTGCTGCCGAAGTCTATCACCTGACAAGGGACGCACAGGTTGCCCGGCTGTATCTGCGTGTCTGTGTGTGCCCTGTGCGCTTGCCTTGATGCCCGATTTGTTTGGCTGTTTGAGCAGGATGTTCTCGGGCTTCAGGTCGCAGTGAATCACGCGCTGCAGCCACACAGAGACGTCGTGATGGCAGGAAGAGCCGCGCGTGTGTGTGTTGATGGGATGGGCTCACATGTTTCCTGAGGTATCGCAGTGACTGCAGCAGCTGGATGGCAAACCGACGAATCAGCGAAAGCGAAAAACCCTGACACACACACAAATAGAGAGAAGAGACCCGCTCGGCTTGCTGGAAGATGGCGTCTCGTGTGGTCGTGCCTGGAAGTTGTTGTTCTTGAGAAAGTCATAGAGATTGAGACTCAGCAGCTCAAAGGTGATGCACTGCACACCACACCACACACCACACACCTCCTTTGACACGTGAGCGCTCGATCCTTTCCTGCGTACAGACATACCAGGTGGTTTCTGAAGTAGAAGTAGTCGAGCATCTGCACTATGTTGGCCGTGCCGTCGTCTCGGTCGCGCAAATGCTCCAATATCTTCACCTCCACCAAGGCCTGTGAGACGAAAGGCAGACAGACAGACAGACAGGGAGGGAGGGAGGGAGGGAGACACGGACATGAGAGCCGATCGGTCCGTGTGTATCACGTCTCGTTTGCCTGGTGGTGGAATCGTTTCTTGTTCCTGATGATCTTGAGGGCGACGTGCTGGTGCGTGCGGTGGTCATAGGCCTTGACCACCTGCCCGAACGATCCCTTGCCCAGCGGACTCAGAATCTGCTCAACAGACGGACATTCAGAAGGCCGCTTAAGTGGGTGGTCAGTCTGTGTCTGTCAGCCTTCCTTCCTTACATCATATCTGTAGAGGATGTGGTCGTGGGGCACCGTCTGGTAATCGCCCCGCTCGTCATCATACCTACACACAAAGGAAGGAGAAGGAAGGAGCCTCTGCACCGCACCGATTCACGTGTCTGTGTGCGTGTGTGTGTTTGTGGCCATGACCCACCCGTGGTTGCCGGATGACGAGGCCGTTCCCCTCACCTTATTGGCCCCCGCCCCAAAATACCATATCTGACAGACCGACCCCCCGAGATGGGCAATGTGCCTGCATCGATTGCGGCGCTTTCTCTTCTGTCTGTTTGCCTGTGGGTAGTCGAGTATTTCTCCCTGCTCGTATTCACTGAGGAACTGAATGTAGTTCTTCAGCACCTTCCCAGGGGTCAACGGCAGCTTCTCATTTGCCAACAGCCCGCCCTGCACACCCAGCACGACCCAAGCAAGCATCAGGGACAACGCCTCCTTCCTTCTCTCTCCAATGAGTGTCCATCCGTCGTCTGTCTCACCTGTTTGTCATGTGTGGGCGAAGCTCTGGCGCTTCCCGTGCCAGCCCCCGCAGTGGTGGTGGACGCGAGGGAAGACGTCCTCGCGGGACCGCCTCCCGTCTCGCCACTGGATGCGACAGCTACGCCAGTCTGGCCTTGGGCTGTGACGCCCTTCGACGACGGACGGGCAGACACGCTTCCCGCCTGAGCCTGGGTGGCATTCAGCACTCTGGGACTCCTGCCGTCCGGTGCTTTTGCCCGGCCGTGCCTCGCTGTCTGGCTGGTGTCGGCCACTTGTGACGCGTTGACGAGGTTGGCGCCATGGAGAGCAGCGTGAATGGGAGGGGCGGGGCCGTCGGATGTTCCCTGCGCAGGGGGCAGACGGGAGAGGGGGAGGCGGGGGACGGGGAGGTTGCTGCTGGCCTTGTCGGTGGCCTGCTGCTGCTGCCGTGTTGACTCGGCAAGCACGGGATAGCGGGATGCAGGTTGGCCGCCTCGCACTGCAGCGGTCCTGTGGTGAGAGGAGAGGGAGGGGAGGGAGGGCTTGGAGGGATCGGATGGATCACTGCGGACTTGGTACATCGCTGGAATGAGCGAATGCCGTACTTGGGAAGCTCGAGGGGGGGACAGTCACTGGGTGTTGGTTGACGACCGAAGGCTGCCTGTGAAGCGAATGAAGGAATCCACCATTGCAATGGGGAGCGATGCAATGCTGCCTGAGGGGCGTGTGCAGCACCAGGGCAAGAGGGACAGGGAGATTCGGGAGAGACGCTGGGAAGCTCGCGCCCCCACCCTGCCCCCATGCATGTGAGTTTAGCTTGCAGACAAGGAGGAATTGGGTGGGCGATTCAACCGCAATGGCTTCAGAAGAGCCTCACATTCAGTCAGCCAGGAACTCGGCCGCCCCTCTTCGCTCATCAGTTGGTGGCGATGAGCCATCCCCTACTGCACAGTCTGACGTGGCCGCCGGCGGCTCCACTCTGCGCCACACCATGGATAAGGCCAACCTGTGGAAGAAGAGGGCATCGGCACTCATCAAGAGGAAGCTTATGGAGTCCCAACAGACCTACATGCAGAGAGGCAGGAGCTGGGGCGTCATCTCGCCTGAATCAACCTTCCGACTGACCTGGGACGTAAGCATGGATCAGAAAGACGAACATGCATCCATTCAATCCATTCTCGGTTCAGTTGGTGGGTTTCGTTCTGATTTTGGTGATCATTGTGGTTGTGCCTTTTGAGGTGTGCTTCGTCCACACCTTCACGGGGGGCGCAGCTGTGTTCTTCATCATGGTGGACGTCTTCTGGATCGTCGACATCCTCCTTAACTTCAACACGGCATACTACGACGGCAACACGCTCATCACCGACAGACAGTAAGGAAGAATTGATTCCGACAAGAGAGCGGCCGCGGCCAGCGTTTCCGGCGCTTTGTCTTGTCAGGCTGGTTGTGGTGCATTACCTGGGCACATGGTTCATCCTCGACCTCACAGCCACCTCCCCGATATCATGGTTTACCGACGACAACATATGGATGACCCTCCGGCTTGTCCGTATACTGCGGTTCACCAAGCTGCTGAGGGTCATCCGTCTGGTGCGCGTCCTCAAGCTGAGGAACGTGTGGGCCGCGGTGGAGAACCTCATCCACTCGGACTGGCTAAGCCTCTCCCTGCAAGCCACCAAACTCGTGTTCCTTCTGGTGAGCCACACCATGTGGAACAGATACTTGCAGTGATCTGAGGTATGCATGTCTCCCATGTGCAGGCTTTCATCGCACATTGGGCAGCGTGCATCTGGTGGACCGTTGGGGCGCATATCGACCCCCCGGCCCAGTATGAGGGCGCAGACGAGGTGCCGACAACATGGGTGGATTTTGAGGAGCTGCGGAAAGCCCCCAAGGCGCACCAATATGTTGCGTCAGTCTACTGGGCTGTCACTACGATGGTGAGAGAAAACACGGGTATCGGGGCGCAATAATCGTTCGTCTGCTGTCTTTGGCTTGGCAGAGCACTGTGGGATATGGCGACATCAGGCCGAGAAACTACCATGAACAGGTAAATGTTGGTCGCAAGCCCGCGCCCTCGTCTCTGTCATTTCTCCATGTTGTTCCCTTCATCAATCCAGATCTTCGCCGTCTTCTGCATGGTCATCGCTGCCGGCCTCTTCGCCACATTTGTCTCATCCCTTGCAAGCGTGGCCAACAAATTTGGCGAAGAAGAGGTAAGACGCCACACATGGAGACACTTCTCTGTACTTAGTAGGATTTTTGCATATTGTGTCCGTAGGCCGAGTTTCGGCGAGAGATCAAGTCGGTGAATCGCTACATGCGGAAGAAGAAGCTGCCTCCAGAGCTGCAGCACCGCATCAGGAGATATCTCGCACATGCCTTCGACGCAGGTCTCGATAGACAGGTACACAACCAGGGGACACCAGGAGCAGTCCATCGGCACCCATGGAATGTCCCCATGTGTCAACCAGGACGCGTCAGGGGAGGTGCTGTCGAAACTCTCTGACTCTTTGCGCAAGGAAGTGCTGGCCTACCTGCTGGGCAATGTGCTGATCTTGTTCCCCTTCTTTCGGAAATGCGGCCGCCGCTTCATGACGTCACTCTCGCAAAAGTGTGAGAGCAACCTGTTCGCACCGGGCGATGTGGTTTTTGAAAAAGGATCGAGGGTGAGACACACACATACACATACAATCGTCACACAGCCCTCTGGCTCCCTTGTGTAAGTGCGGATATGTGCGTCTTCTCAGGGCTCGACGATGTTTTTTGTGGTCCGAGGCAGAGTGCGTGTGGTGCCGACCATCCCTGCGGACCCGTCAGCCTTCGACGTGGCCCTTTACCCGTCCGTGTCTGGTGGTGGGTGGCTGGGGGAGCTGACACTCTTCATGGCCAACCGAGTGAGGACCGCCACTGTCGTGTGCGAGACATACTGCGAACTGGTCTCTGTTTCCAGAGAGGTAAGCAAGACATGTGACGGAAAAAGAGACACCACATTCGTCTCACGTCTGTTTTGCTGTTCAGGCGCTGTTGGAGGTGCTTCAGTCCTTTCCCTTGTTAATGGATTTTTATCGTCGAACTGCAGACGAGATAGCGAGGGGCCATTTACACATGCTTAAGGTGTACTGCCAGAAGTGCGGACAGGAGGGACACTGGACATCCAACTGCCCACGACGTAAAAGCAGTCACGGGGGAATTTTGTGGAGACACACAACTGAGTAACTTGTCGGTCTTCTTGTCCGTGTCAGACGCTGATGAGTCCCGGCAGCCCATGATGGACAGATCCTCTGAGCGGACCTTCTGGCTGTCAAGAGTGGTCAAGCTGCCACGCATCACCATGTACGCGACATCATACAAGAGCGACACAGAAAAGCCACATCCCCCCCCCCTTATCTCCCTCAGTCGAGGTCCCTCATTACATGCCAATTCCACAGCGGCCGTCAGCCAACGTACTGTGCCCGGAATCCCAGCTGCTCTGCTCAACCACACCGCACCGCCATCACGCCTGGAACCGAATATCAGCAACCCGCTCCTGGGCGACACTTTTTCTGTGGGCGGCATCACCCCCGGCACCATCAGACACGGATCGGAAAGCATACCAGTGGGCAACACACACGGACCGACAGAGAGGCCTTTTCTGCATGTCCGCGGCTGCGTGTATCTTCCTTTGTTTTGTCCCTTCCTTCAGAGCCGTGGCACCCAGCCCATGACGCCCTCAATGTTCGCGGCTATGGGTGCGCTGGGCCCCCATGGCTACTATCGGACACACGCCCAAATGGCTGGCTGGGGCCCCTCAGCATTCACACCTGTCATGAGCTCACGCGCCAGCGGACAGTCGTCACCTCACACGATGGGAACCCCACTCGGCGACTCTTCGCCTCAGGCGGCCGGAGAAGGCGTCAGTGTGGCAAAGCAACGAGAATTGCGAGGATGGATATGCTGGCATGTTGATGGTGTCGCTCTGTACAGGTGGGTGACAACCGCGAGCCCGATGGATGGGAGGGTGGTGAGGTGGCTGAGACGCCGATCTTCTGTCAAGGGCCGCCTGAGTCACTCAACCAGTCAACGACAGCCGATAGCAGCGAGAGAAACCCTGATGCGGCCGACACGGACCACGTTCAGATCGTCGTCAGCAGCAGCACAGGGACTGAACTAAGCAGCAAGGGCCAACAACTGGACGACAGCAAAACCCCCATTCCCCAGAGGCTCCAACACCATAAGCGTTCATCTGCCGGCATTCTTCTTCCGCCATCGCGTCAAAGGGTATCGTCCAGGGGCAGGATCACCTTCCAGCTGCCGGATGGAGCCGTTGCCCACCCAGAGACGCCGCTTACGGCCAAGTCATCTTCACAGAGCCATGGCCCCGAAGTGACCATCATGGCTGGGGAGAACGTCTTTATGCAGCGACTGGCAGAGCAGCAGCCCGTGGTGGGTGCTGCGCCGCCGACTAATGCGAGAGACATGTTGTTGAGAGAGCTGCACCGGAACCAGCAGCTTCTCGCCCATCTGGCGTCGTGTCTTCAACAGCACGCCGAGGCCCCTCTTGCGCCCGCCCCCCGGCCACCAGTGGGGTTCCCTGTCCCTCCGCACCGTATGTCTATCACCCCAAGTGCCCCCCCATCCCCTGTTGCATCCATCCACCCTTCTGAGCAGAAAGCGCCGACAAACGTTGCCGAGCTGCCCGAGTGCTTCCTGCTGGAGCCCCCCTCACCCAGACAGACCGATCACGACCAAGATGGGCTGCTGGTGTCCTCGTTCGCAGGGCAGATGATGCGGTCGAAGCCGATGGCCAACCGGGTGACCGTGTCTGACAAGGTGATGCAGCAGCTCACCGGCGACACCCCCTCGCCTATCGTGGCTCCTGTGCCCGTGCCGTCACCAGCAGGGCGGCTGCTGAGACGCAGCCACACGTATGGGGGCGGCGAGACAGGTGACCTTTCGCAGCCGAAAAAGATGCTGTCTCGCGTTGTGGAGGTGGACGAGTCTAGGCTGAACCAGTCTGGCTGGTCGTCGCATGAATTTCCAGCAGCCGACGCCGACGACACGGCCGATGAGGATACCAGTGTCTGATCGGTTTTGAGCTTTGTCTTTGCACTTGTGTGGTGGTGGTGGTGGTAGTGTGTCTGTGTGGCTGGCTTTGTGTCATGAGGACATTTGAGTAGAGAAGAGGGCAAAGGATTTATACGAGATGAATGCGATGTGACTGATTGACATCTGGTCGGTCCATTGTTCACCCACCCACACCCCCAGACCCCTCTCAGAAGGACAGATGCAAGGTCAATAGATATGATATCTACAGACAACACTGAGAATCCGGGCGCATTGCTCCAGCGTTCGGTGAAGAGGCTGGATTCATGTTGGCCCTTGCCGTGGGCCAACATGAATCCGACTCTCTCAGGCACATCACACCCACGGGAACCCGTAGATGCATGGCACAGCCAGTCGTCTGCACTGCATGATGCTATCCATTCATCCATCCACACAACCACACACGAATCCAGTGTTGCAGGAAGAGGCGAACCTTACAGCCAGTCACCAC
This sequence comes from Vitrella brassicaformis, assembly GCA_001179505.1. Classification (NCBI taxonomy): domain Eukaryota; family Vitrellaceae; genus Vitrella; species Vitrella brassicaformis. The sequence continues at coordinate 266,379 of CDMY01000718.1, read as the reverse complement.
ACGCAGTCAGTGCACTGCACTGCTCTCAATGCCTACCCATCAATCCATCCATCAATCCACCCACTCGCCCCCCGCATCCCGCATCCCTCTCTCAGCATGTCCGCCGGCTCCCCTCCTTGATGCTGCCCTCTGGACTGTCCTTTCCGCCCTTCTTGTCCCACTCCTGCCCACCACCACCACCACCGTCACCAGCACCCCCGTCGAGCTTGAGACGTTTGGACGGGCCGCCGTCAGGCACGAACAGCCCCCTGTCCTCGTTGCGGGTGCGCTTGTTGTTGTGGATCTCCTTCATCTTGTCCCTCGCCCACAGCTCGATGATGGCGAGGACAGTGCGGCCGGGTTTGAGGTCATCCACGCGGAGTGTCCGCCTCGTGGAGGGACTGAAGCTTCCCTGTTGAAGAAAGACAAACACAAAAAGAGAGAAGAGAGGCAAAGGTTTGTCCGTTGTTCGCCGTTCAGAGCCCCGCCCCTGCCTTGTCCTGCCTTTCCTGTTACATGTACGTACTTCGGCGAGGTGCTGGTGTATGAGCTTGTACTCGTATGCATATGTGTGGGGTGGGGGGGCGGGGGATGGGTGTCTTCGGTGTGTTGGTCGGTAGGTGGGTGTGTTGGGTGTCGATAGGAACGCGGCTGTGCTGCGAATGAAATGCTATGGACCGACTGACCAACCGACAACAGGAAAAATTCAGTGTAGTCTGCAACGCACAAACAAAAACTCGATAGACTGCAACGCACGGCGTCTGCCTTTCGTCGTTCATCTACACACGGCGACGTGGCGCACCCAACTACCTACCTACGAGGACCTCGTACTTGAAACATGGACGAGGATGTATGGTCCCCCCTCCCTCCCCCATCCTATGTCCGTCTGTTCCTCACTAACATCGTGGCAGCAGGTCCTCAGACAGATTGTCGAGGACCACTGGCAGGTTCACGTCAGCGGCGATAGCCAACATCGCCGTCTGGTATGGCTGTATCATTGGGGGCACGTACAGGGCGCGGACGGAGCCATCGTACCTTCGTGACCGATCCGTCTCCTCCCACTCTGCAGTGCATTCATTGCATCCAGAACAGACAAACTTACACCGACCGACACACATGAATGCAATGCGCGCTACATACGTACCTTTCGTCAGATCGTTCCACAACCCGATGTAGAATTCGGTGAAGGACTTGCCGCATGTGCCCCGCTCGTAGAGCTCCAGAAGCAAGGTGGCCTTTTGGTCTAGCGGGGTGAGGCATCCAGCTACTGAACTGATGTGTTGCTCCAGAAGATGAATAACGTCCTCGGTCTGCAGTTTCTTCAGGGTCCTGGCGTCGGCCCCGCCCGTGTTGAACAGGGCGGCACGGACGTACGAGTCGAAGACCTTCCAGCACACGAGATCCCTGGCAATCATACACACACAGACACACAGAAGCAATCATTCGCGACGCGCATGGCACTCACCGACTCACCCGACAGCGATAAGATAGTCTAGCTCCAACTCGTCGCGCATTCGGTCCTTGTCCAATAGCATCGCTATCAACATGGGTGTCGGGAGGGTGTTCTGGCGCTTCAGCTTGACAACATGGAGCCATCCGGGAGGCGACTCGTGAGTCGGCACCTCTGTCGTCATCTGCTTCCGAGGCTGATCAGCGTTGACGTCTTGCGCTCCCTCCACCGTGCCTGCCCTCTGCCTGAGGCGCACCAATGACGAAGGACGGCCGAATGAAAGGGATGTGGGAGCAGGGCGAGGAGCCACGAAGGAAGCATGGTCGGCTTGTGTGGAGCATGCCAAGCAGAACAAAAGAATCGCTGGGGAAAGCATCGTTCGAAGAGCAGTCATTTCACGCCGTTGCGCAGGAGTCAAGGGTTTCCAAACCCTTAGGAGTCCGGATGCGAGCTTCCATCCGATCGCATCTTGGCCGTACTCGTCACAGTGATGATGAAAGCATCCGTCGTGCTTGTCCTCTTGCTTGCCTCGTGCAGCGCATGGAATCTGGAGAAGGGGAGATTTTGCTATTCCACGCTGTCGCAGCGCCGGTTCGTCGAGAGAGCGATGAAAAAGGGATACCACACCCTCCGCCCGTATCTCCCGTTGGGAGAGCAGCTGAAAGCAAAAAAGCAGGGAAAGGACCACCCATACACGACCTACGTCGAGAAACTGGGTAAATACAGAAACCCTCAGAACTGGGTGGAATATGCCCTTTACATGAATTCGTCACACTGTGTGACGCTGGAGGACATATACAACGACCATAAGGATGATCTGGGGGGACCTACATCACTCACGTGGCGGGAATTCTGGTGCGGGTGTTTGTTTGACCCTACAAGTGTGGGTAAGCAGTTCGTCTGCAGAATCAATGAATAAAGAGACGTGTCTGTCTGTTTCAGAGGTTCACAACATGGAGCCGGACATAGACGCCATCAAGCATGGGGACTGCGACAAGCTCGTTTATGATGTGTGCATCGAAATATACAATGCGGAGCAAAATGGGAGGCTGGAGTCATGAGGACGAGTTTGTCAGGTGTCGGATGACATGTTGATTGTGTGATGACTCGAGCTTCCCATTTTGCTCCGCATTGTATATCTCGTGTGTCGGATGACATGAACAGCCCTCCCTCCTTGTTCAATCCTCTCACTTGTCGCGCGCACGCGCAAACACAGCCGATTGAATGATACAGCATAGGAGACGTCAGTGTAGAGGAGACTTGCCAATTCCCGCGCGCGCGACAAAAAAAAGCGGCGGAGGAAGAGAGAGGGGAAGAGGAGGCGAGGGAGGACAAGAATCAGCTATGATCACTTTCCCGGCTCAGCTGCATGTGTGGGGACGCAATGAGGGAGGGAGGGGGGGAGGGAGACAAACAAAAGGACATAGGAAGCGAACTAAAGAAAAAGGCACGCAGAGGGGCAGAGAGGGATGGATTGCTAGCGCTGACACACATAAATGCGAGAAGACCCGCACACCGGAGCATCAAGATGACTAAACTCTCACAGACCTGCCAGGCACACACCTGAGAGCGCACAGAACTGGGTGCGGGCGTGCGTGCGTTTGAGGGCTCCGTGCCGGCCATCAGCTCACACTCGTTGGAGCGCCAGTCGACTCTCTTCGCTCACGCTGCGACTTTCGTCGTCGGCGAAGAGAGGTCGATATCTTTTCCCGACTCCTGCACAGCATATGCATCACAAACAGAGAGGCATTCCGGACATTGCCCCCTATTGTATTGTGCGTACCTGCGTGCCAGCAATGCCCATCGAGCGGCTCCAGCCCATGTATCCCACGTATGGGTGTGTGGCAGTCACTTTCAGCTTGAAGGTATACGATTCGATGTCGCCGCCCTTTTCGCCGCTCCAGTGGCCTCAATCGGCTCGTCCGATTCCTCCACTCGAAATACCAGCAGCAGCGGCGAGTAGCCCTTGACGGCCTCCAGCAGATCCACCCATTCATTGTGGCCCTGGCGTGACAGGATAAACAGCACCAGAGATGGCCCCATTCTCCCACTTGCCATCCTCCCCTCACTCACTTATAAATGCGTTCCAATGGGTCGCCCACACACAAAGGCATAAAGTCGCTTGTGCGTGGGAATGATGCTGACCCACGCACCAGTCCCGCATCTGTTGGAGGTGGTCCGTTGTGGGAAGACCATCAGCAGGGCCCAGGTAGCGATCGGGGGGCAAACCATACCTATCGACAGCACAACCAGCCACTAAGTGTTGACGTAGCAATGCCCGTGCTCGTGCTGACATGTTGAGAATGTAGCGGAAGCCATTCTCATGTGTGTCTCCCCGGGCATCCTGCACGTTTTTGATGGCGGCCCCTCTCATGTGCGCAGGCGCGACGATATCGACCACACGACGTACACAATCGGCAACTCAACAGTCGACCGATCATACCTGACAGCCCACACACACAGACAGAGGACAATGCGAGTGAGCTGACAACGGGATGGCGGCATGTGTGTATGTGTCGTGATTGGTAGGGCAGGTCAGCCTGAGGAATTGATTGGCGAGAAGCCAGTCCTCGCCCAGCGACCTGACCACGCCCGTGGCCACGGCGACAGTGAACCCACACACCTCCTTCGACACCAACTGAAGAGCAGCGCATGGACACCCGCCAAATGAAGGGTACCGGATCCTCTCCCTCTCTCTCCTTCTCCCTGTGTGGCTCACCGCATCAGCATCGCCTTAAGGCGTTCCTCATGGGCAGCTTTGGTGTCATCTGCCTTGCTGAACATCGTCGGCAGCTCAGTCTTCGGCTGCAAGCCCTGCTGTTTGTCGTGTGTGTGAAAAGATGACGCTCGCTTCTTGGAAGCAGGATTGGACGTCAGCAAGTCAACCCAATAGCTGACAGACAAACACCAACATGATTCAACAAACGAACTCCGTCACACACCCATCAGCTGTGTGTGCGTCCGCCAACCTGAACACACAGCCGATTTCGTTGGCGGCAGCGTCACGCCATTGGCCGTCTGATTCTCTCGAACAGCTTCAGCTGGCCATACAACCTGGAACAAGCGCAAGACAGGCAGTTCACCATGAGCGCCGCAACTCTGCTCACCACTCGAATGCGATTGTTCCTGTCCCTGATAAACTTGTCGTCGAAGCGGCCCGAGAAGAGCAGCTCCATCACAGAGCCTCTCACAGCACACAGGGTGAAGCGGCGAACCTTCCAATGTTCGCCACTGATGCTCAGCTTGAGTATGTCATCAGCCGATAAGTGAAAAAACACACGCCAAGCCACGTGAGTACCGTTCCAGCCAAGGAGGGTCACATAGACTGCCGCAGATCTCCTCTAAAAATAAAATGCAGGCACCGATAAATGCGACATGCCTGGCCCCATGGCATTCGCCTTGGCCTTGCCTGTCGCCGCTGTGTCTATGAGCATGATGCCAAAGCACACGCCAGCCAGAATCACGGCAATGATGGCCATTTGCGCTCCTCTCGCACTTCTTGAAAGCCGTTGACCATTGCTGCCACGCAGGTGAGAACGACACACACGGAATCTGAAAGACACAAACAAAAAACCCTCTCCATGTCTGCGTCTGTCGTTTTCCCCTTTCAACACCCGTTTTCTTGCTGCTATTGCCGCATACACAGACACACTTCTGCAGCATGCCTTCCATACCTTCGAGCAGTCGGTGACGATGGATGTGACGGAGTCTCGGGTGCATCCCCTGATCAACATCCACACACACACACACACACACTCACAGAGAGAGAGAGAGGGAAAGAGAGAGAGAGAGCGGGAGATGGATATGACTGCATATCCTTTCTGTTGCGCTCCACGCTAATGTACACCACATAGCCTCCTGAGTGCCGGGGCTCGGCGGCGAAGCCCAGCAATCGGCCCTCTCTCCTCCCCAGTGTATCCTCCCTCCAATGCTGCAGCAGCTGCGGCAGGTCGATCTGTCTCCTTCCTCTCGCCACCGCCGCTGGCTTGTGTATGTTCTTCATGACGGCGGCCTTCTTGGAAGCACCTGAATGAACAAACCAGCATCACAATGGACACACAACAATGATGCCACAATGACCATTGGGCTGCTTCTTGGTGCTGTTGGCGGCCTTTGCCTTCGGTTTCGCCTTGGCGTTCACACGAGCGACCCCGAACATTGCCCGAACATCTCGTCGTCACCTTACGTACGAGGCCACACATCAATGGAATGCCGCCTTCCTGTCGGACTCGTCACCACCCGCAGGAGCGGCGGCGGTAGCAGCTGCAGGCGCTGTGGCTTTGTGCTTCTTGCCTTCTGCAGCAATCTGTTTGTGTCTGAAGAGCTTCGATGATCCCGGCTTCTTTGCGATTCGGTGATTGCAAATGGAGCCTCCCAGATGTCATGAGCTCCCCTCATTGAGACGGCAGAAGACGCGGAGCTGTTGGCCGCGCGGATGAAGACCTGATTGGCTTGGACTTTCCACAGCCGACGGCCGGAAGTGCTGTGGAGGACGACGGCAGGCACGAAGGCTAATCCAAGGCCAAGAAGTTAGAGCACAAATTACCGGTGAAAGAATCCGTCGTGCTTGCCCTCTGCGCTCCCTTGTGCTCTAACTTCTTGGCCTTGTTAGCTTCTTGGTGCACACAGAGAGCGGGGTGGATACACTTTCGACTTTCTCTTTGTATGTGTCTGATAGCACACCTCGTCAGCGGCCTTCTTTTGTTCCTCGGTTTTCCTTCGCCGCCGCTCGAGTGGCTGCTCGTAGCGAGAGACAACACACATGGATGCACATAAACATTGTTGTCAGCGCTTGCGTCATGATACCTCTGCGGCTTTTTGGTCGGCCTGTTCTCTGGCCTCCCTGACAAAGGGATGGATTGTGTGTGTGTGTGTGTGTAATGTGTGTAATGTGTGTCACAGCGTGACCTGCGCCTCAGGCGTTCGCATCTGTGCCTTTACACGCGTGCGAAGGTCAGCTCCTTCTGATTCTGTCCACGCTTCTAAGACACACACATGAGTACGGGTGCGCGTCTGTGTGCGTACCTCGTTGTGTTTTTTGATGAGTGCGTCCTGTGCGGCGAGCTTGCTCTTCAACTCGCGGCGACGGCCTTCAACGCCTTCTCGTGCCTGAGACACGGGCATCCTTCACATACACACACACACACATGCACGCCGCTCTCTCTCCATATCAATATTTCTGCACTTGCTCCGCCCGTGAGCGGACATTGTCGTGGCCGCCATCTGTCGGCGGCTCTTTGGCCGCGCGGAGGTCCTCCGTCTCCCTCTCAGCCTGTCTGGCGTCGTCTGCTGTGGGCACTGGAGGGGGTGGTGGGGGATGCTGATCGCCCTGCTGCATCTGGGATTCTTCCTTCTCGGCCTCGGTGAGATTGCACAAACAAACAACGAGACTGCCAGCACCACACCACACAGGGGTAAGGGATTGTTTGCCTGCGTGTGTGCCTGACTGATGTCCTTACTCAGGCAGCTTGTTCGGTTTTCCTTGGCCTCTTCCAGCTCCTCGCGAACCGCTCGAACCGATTCATTTCCACAAAGTGGAGCCATTATCGTGCATCAGCTCACGCACCTCCCGATGCGACGGCCTCCTCAACAGCATTCACACGGCGTACCCTAACACGGCGCCACAGTCCGCAGGTTGCGACAACAGCATTCACACGTCGCACGAATGGCGAGTGGTGCGCAACCTGCGTAGGTGTGCGTCTTCTTCTCAAAATCGGCTCATCCCCTGTGCTGGTTGTCGAACGTTGTCGGGAGACGACGGCAGAACTCCTCTGCCTGTTTGGTCACCGTCTCCTTCCTGGTGGTCTTGCCTCAGCCCCCATGCAACTCACAAAGAACGTCACCAGCAGCAGTTCTTCCTCATGCAGCGGCACTCCATCCTTACGAACAATGTCTGCCGACTTCTTGTTGGCCTGCGGACTCAGCGTGATGTGAGGGGAAAGTAATGGCCCTTTTTACGAGACGGGCCGTGCGAGCTTTTTCGCGGAAGCAGAGTAACGAACGAACAATCAAGAGAAGATGCCGAGTAAGCCTCTCGATGAGCCGGAGGAGCCCGATACCAAGCCCCTCGATGACGCCGACATCTCCATTCTCAAAACATACGTACGCAGGAGAGATGACAGGCAACAGCTGCCTCCTGCTGTGTCTATTCGCTGCCCTGTGCTGCTGCACGGTGTGTTGCGTGTGACAGGGGCTGGGACCATATGCCGACAAAGTCAAGTCCATGGACAAGGAGCTCACGGACCTCGTCGGGAAGATCAACAAGCTCACAGGTACAGCGGCCGCTTGCCGACCGACACACCAAACACACCAGCTGCCGGACGCTGTCTTGTTGTGTTTGGTCGTTCAGGAGTCCGGGAGTCGGACACTGGTTTGGCCCAGCCGAGCCAGTGGGACCTTGCTGCCGACAAGCAGATGCAGCAGGAGGAGCAGCCGCTGCAGGTGGCCAGGTGCACCAAGATCATCAACCCCGGCACCGAGGAGGCCAAGTACATCATCAACATCAGACAATACGCCAAATATGTGTCGGTAAGGACGGGAGGGAAGATGCCTGACCTGACCAGAGAGTTCCATCCGAGTGTGTGCGTGGTGTGCGTATGTGTCTGTTCTGTAGGGTTTGAGTGACAAGGTGGCGCCCACGGACATCGAGGAGGGCATGAGAGTCGGGTATGCAACCCACCGACCAACCAACTGTCGTGTTGTGACCGCTGCTTTGTGCGCTCAGTGTTGACCGCCAGAAGTACCAGATCCACCTGCCGCTTCCGCCCAAGATCGACCCATCCGTCACCATGATGACTGTCGAGGAGGTCAGAATTAGTCACACAGACACAGCAAAGAGGGAGAGAGAGAACAACCCAATTCGTTGGCTTGTGTGCCTGGCGTCTGGGTGTTCAGAAACCCGACATCACGTACAACGACATCGGTGGGTGCAAGGAGCAGCTCGACCGACTCAGGGAGGTCGTCGAAATGCCACTGCTGCAGGTGGGCAAGGGAATGAACCCCATTATGGCACATGAACCGACCGCGTGTTGCGTTCTCATTCAGCCGGAGCGTTTTGTCACCTTGGGTATCGACCCGCCAAAGGGAGTGCTGCTGTACGGACCGCCGGGGACGGGCAAGACCCTGACGGCTCGTGCAGTGGCCAACCGCACCGACGCCTGCTTCATCTGCGTCATCGGATCGGAGCTCGTCCAAAAGTGCTCAAGAGAAAGACCATGCATCATGGATGGCTCTGTGTTGGCGTCATGTCGTTATGTCGGTGTGTCTGCAGGTATGTGGGTGAGGGTGCGCGTATGGTGCGTGAGCTGTTCCAGATGGCCCGCTCCAAGAAGGCGTGCATCCTGTTCATTGACGAAGTCGATGCCATCGGAGGTAAGTGAACACACCACACACACGCATACGCCCACACACGCACACGTGTGGTTGAGATATGGCGCTTTGGGTGTGTGTGTGTGTGTCTTCAGGCAGCCGAGGTGACGATGCGACGGGCGACAACGAAGTGCAGAGGACCATGCTCGGTCAGACAGACAAGAAATCAGCACCCATGCTCCGCCCACCAACGACGACTCGTGTGTGCATGTTTCTGTCCATCTGTCTGTCAGAGATCGTGAATCAGTTGGACGGGTTCGATGCTCGCGGCAACATCAAGGTGCTCATGGCCACCAACAGGCCCGACACACTCGACCCAGCACTCACCAGGCCAGGCCGACTCGACCGCAAAATCGAATTCAACCTCCCCGACCTCGAGGTCACACAAACACATAACCACAACACACACCCACAGCCGCACGTATGTGTGTATGTGTGTGTGTTATTCTGATCAGGGCCGCACTCAGATCTTCCAGATCCACGCCAAGGTCATGAACATGGACAGGGACATACGGTTCGAGCTGCTCGCCAGACTCTGCCCAAACACTACCGGTGAGAGAGGGAATATCGGCGAGAAGACTGCGCGCGCATCGTGAGCGTGTGTGAGTTCAGGCGCTGACATCCGCAGTGTGTGCACGGAGGCGGGCATGTTTGCCATCCGAGCGAGAAGAAAGGTATGACTGACAGGCAGGGGGGCCAGCTGGTGCGGCAAACAAAAGCCGTGCTGACGTGTGTGTGTGTGTTGTTCGTGTGTGTGCAGAGCATCAGCGAGAAGGACCTGATCGAGGCGATCAACAAGGTGATTAAGGGCTACTCCAAGTTCTCCGCCACGCCAAAGTACATGGTCTACAACTAACTAGCCCCTTCCGCACGCCCACACGAAGCGGCTGCAGCAGCTCTCGGTGCATTGGTCTGCTTCCACACCTCCTTTTGTTTTGATTGCCCTCTCTGCGAGCGAGTCTCTTTCGTGTTTCATGACTTGCCTTTTGCGCGTGATGGGCTTCCCATTGGATGCATCAATCAGTGTCGCTGACATTCCCACCGAGTGCATGACCCATAAATCGTGTCTGTCTGGCTGTCTGGCTGTCTGTCCACAAGCCACTGATCTGCGAGTGGCTGGCCACCATTAGGACGTACGTATGTACGGCAGCAACGACGACACCGATCAACGAAAAAAATGAGAAAAAGAGCAGGCAGGTATCCGTGTCTGTGTCGGTCGGTCAGTGCCGCTCCATGTGGAGCAGCATGTTGTAGACCTCTGCCTTGTCGCGAAAGCTGCCGTGCCACTCATCAGGCAGCTTCAAACCCCTACACGCACAAACACATCACCACAATGCATGGCCGCATTCGCCTCGTTGACGCATTGACCCACTTACTTTGGCGGGTTGGGATGGACCTTCACAAGCACTTCTGATATCCGCTGGCGCACCTGACACCCACCGACACACACAGGCAGAACATGCACCAAGGCTGCTTTCTGTGCGTGGTGTCATGCCACACGCACCTCGTTCGCAAATCGGTTGACGCGCTCCTCCCTCTGTTGGTCGGCTGGGAGGGAAGATGTTGGCGGGATCGTTGGTGGACTGGGCTGCATAGGCGGCAGCCAATACAGGTGGAGAATGTAGTATGGCTGGGACAGCAGCAGCGGGAAGTAGTACTCTTCCGGCACGATCTCGACGGACGGATTGAACCAATGGAACTGATACACCATCACTGTCAACACACAGAGGGAAAAGGAAGACGACAGCATCTCTTGTCAGGGATGCGTGTGTGCCGTGTCACGTTACTGTGGCTAACCTGCCGGCTGCACGGGTGTGAGTGCCCTGAAGCCGCCCGTCTTGAAGGGAATCACATGACGCCCATTGGTGGTAGTCCCTACGAACACAAGACACAGATTCGTGCCGGCGGGTGTCTCGCTGCAGTCAGTGTGTGTGGAGAGTGGCCTGCGCGCACCTTCGGCAAAGATGCAGAGGGGATGGTCGGCCTTGCCCTCCGCCAGAGCCACCTGGCGAGCCGTCACGCGATCGGCTGCAGACTTCCTGCAGACTCACCACACACACACACACACACACACACACAGATGCAGAATGGCGATCCCACCGTCTGAGCCGACAGCCACCCACCGCGCCTCCTCTGTTTCCCTATCGACAAAAACAGTCCCGATGCTCTCGGCAATGACGCCCACACACGGCCAGCCGCGAATCACATCCTGCAGAACCAGAGACACACACACACACACACACACAGGCAGGCAAAGAAATGAATGGCTTCTCCGTCTGTGGTCGCATAAATAATATTGTGTGTGCATTGTTCACCTTCGAGACGAACGATGCTGCGCAGGTCACCATAAAGACCAAAATATCCTGCTCTACCACACACACAGACACACACACACACAGAGAGAGAGGGAGGGGGCAGATGGATGCACACACACACACACACACACACACACAGATGGCCCGGTGTGGTCACCAAGCGGAGCGTCGCCCCCACCGTCATGGCCACATGGTTGGCGACGACCGTTGCGTTGCGGCCCCGCCGGCCGGACCATTGCTGGAGAGAGAAGGGGGGGAGGGGGGCGGCTTTGCCGATCTTGGAGTCCCATTCGTACTCGCGAATCCACACCACACCTGATTGATTGACGCAGCAAGACAAGACGCCCATCTCACAACCACACCACACAGGACCTCTCGCCGTTCGGTGCTTACCCATGCTCCAGAGCAGCATCCGTGGGAAGGTGTAGCTAAGCCAACGAAGCAGACAGCTGACATCAACACACATACAGACAGACAAACAGGCGGCTCATCCATTGTGCTGCTGGTGTGTTGCCCCATCCACTGCTGACCTGCCCAATGGTGTGAGTGGGCTGATGCCCTCGTCACACGACTCCTTTGACGCATCGCGCCTCCGAAAAAACGTCGCCACGCACCCTGCACGCACACACACGAAGGGCATCTTTGGTCGCACATTTTATAGCCGGTGACCTACAGAAGAGAACGGCAGCAGTCGACGTAATCACAATGCACAGGACAGCGCGCAGCGGCATCTGAAAACCAAACAAGCAGAGATCTCATCGGGAAGACTCATGCTCGTCTGTGCCTGCAGAGGTGTGTGTGTGCGTGTGTGAGATCTGACCAAAAAGAAGCCTCCGAGCAGAAAGGCTGTGTAATTCCACTTGTGCAGGTCGAAGCGCTCAAAAGCACGATAGCGCTCCCGCTGCTCTGACGTCAGCTCCTTGTAGCTCAGCTTCTGCCCCAGCTTGTAGCTCGACTGCACCCACAGCACAGCCCCGATGCCCATCGGCAGATAGAGAAGGACAAGACCGACGAGAAACCAAAACATTTTGATAGATCAGGGGCACAGAGGGGACCAAGCCGTCATGAATGCATCTCTGGTCCTGCTCTCAACTTATGGTTCACTTCGGCTAAGCTCGCCGTCTGATTCCGGCTCGCGTTTCTTTCCCCAGTGTTTGGAAAAAGAGGAGCGTTCAGGAGCCTCCACTGTTGTCATTCATCGCCAAGATGACATTCGCTCGCTTTGTTTTCATCGCCGTCTGCCTCGCCGTTCCCCTCTTCGTTGCCGCTCAAGATCTTGGCGCATCCGTCACCTGCCGCTCGACAGCCGACTGCGACGAGGGCCGCGTGTGCGCCAACCTCGTCAGAGACCGCACACAGGGCACGTGCGTTGAGGAGAGCCCCGTGTGCACCTGTGATGGGACTGCGGCCGTCTGCACTTCAGTGAGCGAAGCTGTGGGCTGACCAATGTGTCCAAATCCATATCGCCACATCTGTCGTCGTTGTTTGTGTGCTCAAATTGCAGTTCTTCAACATGTTCGGCATATCCAGCAACGTCTGCAGGGAGGTGTGCGACCCTGAGTTTGACGAGGGCTGCGAAGGCGGTTGTGCTGAAGGTCAGAGAGGCAATGGATGACCCAAACACATAGACCTGCAGAGATTGGGACGTGCTGCTGCTGCGGTGTGTGTTTCAGATGAGGTGTGTACGCGGACGGCGATGCGCATTCCCTTCCTGCCTATGGGCGACTCTTGCGCCTGCCGCAGAGTCACGACTGGGTGCAGCGGGGAGGGTTGCATCGAGGGTGAGGTGTGTGTCCGCCCAGGCATGTGTGTGGAGCGCATCGACGAGCCGGTCGACGACACCACTAGCAACACCGAGGACAGCGACAGCGAGGGCGGCGGCGACGACCAAGGCTCTCAGGCTGGAGAGACCCTGACGAGCATCCTGGACTCACTGCTGGACCGCAACACGGAGGAAGAGCCGCTGACTGCCGATGAAGTGAGGGAGGTGCAGCCCGAGCCGTGAGAGCAGGGCATTTCATGTATTACTGCGAGTTTTTCCACTGGGGGTGAGGGGCAGTTTTCATGTTTGTCGCTCACGACTTTCCTCTAGTGCGTAGCGGACAGCAAGGGAGGGCCCGTGAGGGCCTCTGTGCATACCCTGGTGTATAATGATCACTGACTGCATTTTGCCGCCTACTCGTTTGTTGCTCTTTTTCGTGTACGCCCAGCTACGCCCCGCCCCACTGCATGTGTGCCCTTGTTGAGCTGGCACCTCGATAGTATGAATCGCTTCATCATACCCACAGCACCCGTAGGATAGGGAGACCGGTCCTGTCTTTCGTGCATCCTTTAGTCAGGTAATACAGCGTCTCGGTGGGAGGGACAGACGTGCACCGCTTTTTGCCTTGCATTGGGTCGGGTGAGGACACCTCGCACACGTGATGTGTGCGTTTCATGGATGTGGATGTACAGACACGGCACACTTTCACCTCAAGTATCGTGTTTTGCCCGAGCGTTTGACAATCCTCCTTCCACTCAGTTCCCAAATGTTACACAGACGAATGCATAGTCCTCCTAGTGTCTGTCTTGCCAATTCTTAGGGATTGATGGGATCCATGTCGTTCAGCTCATTTTGGGAACGCTGAACACACGCGCGCGCGCACACACACACACAGACCCACGCACAAAGGACAGTCGTCTGCAGATTGTGGCTGCACTACATTCATTCGCTCAATGTCATGCAGGTACCATGGTGTGTCTCAGCTCCTGGCAGATGGTGCATGGGTAGCAGGCGCACACAAGCAAGGTGTCCTCGCAGCAGTTCTCCTTCATCGAATACGCCCGACTGCAATCAATCAATCAACAATCACCACACAGCGGTGACGAGACGTGTCGATCTCGGTCAGGCTCTCTGCCGTCGGGCTGCCTGCGTACCGGAATGCCTTCCTGGGAGACACACACACACAGGCCTCACTGATGTGTCTCCTTGTGGCTTTGTTAGGCTGACGAATCACCTGAAGAATAGGGCGACGACCACGTGGAGGATCATTGTCAAAGGTAGACACAGAAGCAACAGCACCAAGTATGTAGTCATCATGCTGTCCTGATATCCAACACAGCCCGGAAACAGCTCTCCGGCGTCGCTGTCCCGTAGCGTACGTACCTTTTGCAGTTTGGCAACCTCCTGCTTGCAGACGGCGGCTGAGTCGACTCCTGCTCGGTTTTTCGAAGACTTCAGAATCGAAGTAAGGGGTTCGAGCTTGTGAAATGGCTTCTTCCAACTTTCGCCCGTGTACACTCGACCGTTGCCAAGCGCCCACTCCAGTGCCTTGTACTCGTCGAACTGCATGGATGCACATATCGCGGAGAGACAGCAAGTCATTAATGGGCGCATTCTCGCCCTTCGTTACCATGACGCCCATCATGTAGACAAAAAGATCGTCCATTCTGGAGACGGCCACTTGGTGGGGCACCTCTGCCTCTCCGGTGCCTGTCACGTTCGCCACCCGCTTCTGACCCTTCAGCACCTGGAAGCTCCTGCGTATGAGAGAGGCAGACAGACAGGAAAGTGGCCACGCAGCGAGAGACACCCACAATCACACGTGGAGACAGACGGAGGGAGACACGCACAGGCAGAGACACACAGAGAGAGACATAGACATCTATCGGTTTCTGCCCGTCGAAGGCCAGATTGGCATGCACGTACCAGTGCTTGCAGTAGTTTTCGTCCTCCGTTGCGTCCACGCCCTTCTTGTCCACTTCGCATTGGAGCATCTCAGGTGTCGATGCGGTGATGGGGTAGTTAACGACGATGGTAGGGGTGGGGTTGTGCGCCAGCAGCTTCCCCAGGCATTTGGGGTATGACTGCGTCATGTGCGTGGCCGTCCTGTGTGCACATATTGAAAAGCACATGCTGACGTGAGCCGTTGGGCCATGTTGAGTGCCTACGCGATAACCACTGCAAAAAAGATCCCGATTTGCAGGATGGTCACCACCGCGAGAATGGCGAGGAAACACGGCCGTGGAAGGCGCGGCTCTTGTGGAGCACAAAAGCCTTGAAGAGACAGGGGACCTCGAGGCAAAAAACCGCCGCACCCGCTAGACAGGAGAGGGGATGGCTCAAACACCTGTACAGCACGAAGAAAGGACAGAGAAGAGATCGAGGTGTAGGGGCGAACCATGGAAGGCCTTACGCGAATACCCTGTCAGAGAAGCGGCCACTCCAGGCGTCATAATCAGGCTCAGGGCCCCAGAAAGCCGCCCTGCGGCTCGGGCCACGCATCACTGCACATCGAGACGGAGAGGAAGACGCAGACTGCTCAGCAGAATGACTACCACTCCAAATGATTCCACAGGTCACCTGATCCATATGGCGAGACTTCGCCTTCCTGCAGGGGTTGGTTGGACATCGCACAAGAAAGAGGGAGCCGGAAAAAGGATGCGAGGGGTGTGGGCTTCTGGGGGCGTTTTCCTGGCCAGCAGAAAAAGCGGTGCTATCCAATAATGTCCAAGGCTTGTCTGTTTGTGGTGGCCCTCTGTGGCCTCATCGCCTCCAACGCCGTCATGCCAGGATGTATGTAAGGCATGTAAGGCATGTTGGCAATTGCCTCTTGGCATCTCTAGCATCACTCTGGCATGACGCACATTGCATGTCGGCTCTCTCTCCACTGGCAGAGGGGGGACATGTCTCTGGCAGACATCACTCTCTACTACAGAGACAGGCCCACGACGGACAGCGTTAATGGGGCTGACTGGCTGCCAGTGCTTTCTTTTGATTTGATGCGTCGGGATGCATGTGGTTTGTTTCGTTAGACCTGAAAGGCGCCAACACAGAACACAGTCATCAAGAGAGTGGGAGAGAATGTGGGGACA
Organism: Vitrella brassicaformis; assembly: GCA_001179505.1. Classification (NCBI taxonomy): domain Eukaryota; family Vitrellaceae; genus Vitrella; species Vitrella brassicaformis. The sequence goes on along the minus strand of CDMY01000718.1, from coordinate 250,413 downwards.
CATAGCCCCTGGAGACAAAACCTGCCCACCCCACTCACAGATAGTTCTGCTTTCTCGGTGGACCATGCCACTTCGTTGGCTTCACTCATTTCGCGCCTCCCTCGTCAAGAAGACATCCCTCCCTCGATCCACCAACCCCAGTCCTGCCATGCCCGGGTCACTTGTCACACGTGCGCTTCCTCTTGGTGTCTGCAGCGTGGAAGCAGACGAAGGTCCAACCTTCGGTTTGGACCTTCCTTGCAGGAGGGTCAATAATTGGTCTGTAGACATGCCTGTCTTGGTCGATCCATCGCCCCAAAGAGCATGTACGACACAACAATTGTCGGTGTGCATTGAGATGTCGCATCGTAAAGTGTTTCTGTCTCCATCCGCAAATCAAACCAATCGTCCAAGCAGACATGTCATGACAGCTCAAACATACTTGAATGAAAAGGACAAAACTCGTATGTGCTTACTGACTGATACTTCTTCTCATCAGCAGCGGTCAAGAGCTGCAGCACAATGACTGGCACATTGCGAAAGATGAACACTGTGCCGCCGATACCCAGTGCCAGTAAGTGCATCCTGATGACGCCCGGCTCGGTTGTGCTCTTAATCAGGGGCAAGTTGGCAGAGCGCACGAGGAAGATGTAGAGCGCACCCTCGAAGAAGACTTCGATCAGCACCATGATTCCCAGACCTACTAGCCTCTCTAGCAGGTGACGGACGGATGGAAAGAGGATCTGGCGAAGAGTGATGTTGAACAGGTTGCTGAAGATGAGCACTGTCAGCTCGATCAAGCTGTAGGCATGCATTTGCTGCAGCAGTGGAGGCAAAAAAATGTGCAGTATGGATGGATTTTCTTGTCTGTCGCTTTCCTTCCTTACATCGCTGAGACGCCGTAGGAATATCGGGTGATAACCAAATTGAACAGCCTGAGTGGGAACGTCCAGAAACGTGCTCAAAGACCTCATAGAATAGCGACCGGCCGACTTGAAACTCATCATGGTCGCAGACAGGCGGCTGAGTAGCATGACCGGCGTCTGCTTATCGCGCGTTTCCTGAGTATTCTCAGCAGTGACAGTGTCGAAGTGCCGATCTCGTACCGGCCTGCATAGGAATCGCACCAGACTTCTTCTCGCGGCTTCACCTATGAGAACGAAATACGGCATGGCTAGGTCGGTAACGAAGTCGAATGATGCGAAGATCAAGCTCGACAGAACCTGATAAGGAGAGACGTATTCAGGAAAGGCAAGGAATGGATCTGACGCGAGCACAGCGTCGATGTGCCCGCCTACCTGATAGGCGATAAATTCCATCTCGGCCTGGACGAACCGTGGGAAGAGTGCAAAGCCGAACGCTACAAACGTGATTGCTGGAGACCTTTGCAGAGCAGGGCCGTCCTTCAGAGAACGAACGATGCCTGTGACTGAAACACAGACCGAATACGCATAGAAACATGCGAATGTATCCATCGATCGAGTAGCATCTCTTACGGGTTGCAACAAAGGGCGACACCACGAGCAGCCAAGTGAAGACGACGCCTGTCTTCTCGCGATCTGTTGTTGCAGTCCGAACAAGTGGCACGAAATAGAGGGGTACGGCGATCGCAAAACACGTGACCACTACAAACACGCCCCATGTCTTGAGAATATACGCCCACTTCCTGACTATTATCTCCGATTGAGCCACCTGGCGAAAGACCCTGACAAAGACAGGCACATCGAATGTGTGCTTACTATCACAATTCTTCTCTCACATGAGGGGTACGAGCACTGTGATGGGATAATGCACGAGCGCGGCATATTTGTGGCGTTGGTGTCCATGGTTGGTCCGCAGTGCCTCGACGTGGTGAAAAAGTGTAGAAGCCACGTATGGGACAAACCCAGGAACAAAGAAATACCAGGTCGTCCTCAAGCGGCGGACGGCCCCAATTGCGCTGCCCTCAGCCACAAGTAGTATCATAGCCATGGAGCATAGGACAACGATGATGCGGCGAGTTACATCAAGGACTATGCCTGCTGCTCTCGCGCTCATCTTCTCGCACGCCGACCAGTACGCCAGCCACACCAGGGCCCAACAGACTGCGAAGCCGACGGCTGCAATTAGGTGGAATAAGAGTACCTGGAAAGTGATAGACCTGAAAGGACTGCGACATTGTGCGAATGATTACCTTTCTAACTCTTCTTACAGTCGTCCAAAGCGGCTCAGGAGTGAAGACCGCACCAACAAATGAGCCTCCCTCATATCGCAAGTCAGTTTGGAACTCCTGAAAGGAGGCTGCATCTCCCGCACATGCTCGGAATTCATTCACCTTTTCTTCGAGCTCCACCTCCTCTTTGCGCTGCGCTCTCTCGTCTTCTTCTCCGTTATCATGAGAGACAACCCCCCCTTCTGAGTAGGTTTCCGTAGGCAGGCCGCAGGTCACGTCGTTGGTCCCAGTGGCGCGTGCCCTCTCTGGGTCAATGACATGCGCCTCGCCGCTGAGAAGATCTGCTGGTTCAGCGCTGACTTTCATGACATGTTCAACGTCGTGTTGCGGTTGAGCGGCGGTGAGCTCCGTGGTCAGCATCTTTGAAACAGGAACAATCATGATGCGATGCGGGGGGGCTCCCTGGGGGCTCCGAGTCAGTCTCCACTGGCACGGGGAGGAACTTGAAGTTGAACTCTCTGCTCCACGCGCAGTGCTTTCGCCGTGACTGGACGCGGCCCCGGGCGAGAAAATACTTCCCGCGGCGAGAATTGGAGACGGGACCGATAAAAAATTCGTCCGGCTTTTCACAATTTCCCGGCATGCCAGCGTTGTTTCAGCCACAAGATCTCCCGCTCCTTTTTCTTTTCACCTGCTATTTTTCGTATGTGGTCCGCCCCATCCCCTCCCACGCCTTCCAACTCGTCCTATGTCCCTCCTTCCTCTATCACCGTGCCACGAGCGAGGCCTCAGCCGTCTGCTGAACGGGTGGACACGAGAAGGCATTCTGATCACGTGTACCTGCGTGTGCTCACCAGGGGAGGCCACCAGTAAGGAAGATACCAAATGTATGAGTAATTGATGAATGGATGGTTGACTTCTCTCTTTGACAGATCGCCGGCGAGTCACGCAGCCAACCGGTCAGGTAAGCACCAGGCGGAAGGACTGCATGTGCTGGTCTAATGGCTGTTGCTAATGCTTGGCTGTCTCTCGTGTAGAAGGAGATTGTCCATGGGAACACGCAGTTGGAGAGGGAACGCGCCAACGGATTACATGAGGCCCTGCAGATGTAAGTCCGAGTATACTGAGTCTCGTATTCTGTCGCATGCACCTCGTTTTATGTGATTTCTGCTCAGAGAGCAGGAGCGTAAAAATTGCCACGTAGGGGATGGCGGCAAACAAGTCTAGAGGTGAGTAATTAATCCCTGCTTGTTCTGCCTGCAGCCTCACAGCTGACCTGGGGCGTGAACAGGACGACAACGAGCGTTCATGGAAACAAGCGGATATACGGCTTGGCTCGGACACCACGGTTCATTCAGCCTCGGAAAAGAACTGCAGGAGCAGCGAGGAGCCCGCCGAAAGGCAGAAGAAGAGCTGCAGAAGTATTGGATGATGAAATACGTATGTGTGGATCTTTCGCATCTCTGCTTCTGTGTTCATCCTTCAGCGAGCGTTCGCGCCGTAAGACTGCCGAACGCTTTGCCGTCAATGTGGGCAATGAGCTCCCAGCGATGAAGGCGTCATATGACGCGTAAGTTTGTCTACACAAATAAAACGATCAGTCGTCATTTATCGGTTTGTCTGTCTTCACTCCAGTGCGGAAGAGAAAGGCACTTCATGCCGCACCGCCTTGTCTGTACTGCAATGTCTCCTCAGCTGGAAATACAACGCCAGGGAAACGGAGCAGCTCACGAGAAGGCTGGAGGGTCAGCAGTTTACATACATGTGTCACCTGCGTGCCTTCCAGAGCAGATGTGTGTCTGTCTGTCTGTGTGTGTGTGTATGTTTTTTTTTCTCTTTCTTTTCTTTCCCTATTCACAGAGGAACAGAAAGATCAGGGAGATGCGACGTGAAATTGATCTTCTGAAAGGAATCAAGGTAAGGACGGCAGGGCTTACAAGTGCGTGCTGCATGCAACCCGCTTTTACACTTTTCCATGCAGACCACGGATATGCCTGGAGAAGCACACCTGTCAGCTGGTGACACCAGCAGGCAACAGCAGCAAGAGCGGCAGCACCCGCCTGCTGCGGCGTGTGTCCCCAGAGTGTCTTATTCGCCCTCTACACCAGGGGCTTGCCCGCACAACCACCGCCACAGAGGCACATCAGAGACTGACGTCGCGAAATCAGGGGCGGATGCTGCCGTATCTCGAGGGCGCTCGAAGCCGTCGGCCCGCGCCCTTGACGACCGCACCATCTTGAGCCCGTCGTTCACCACGCCATCGGAGAAGCTGCCTGTCTCCGCAACCTTTGCATCGTCAAAGTCACGGTCCAGCTCTGCGCCACCCGGTCGCCGTCTGCATCACAAGGCGGTGCGCGTCTCCGACTACAAGAGGGAGAAAGCGGAAGATGGGGTCGCCGTAGGCAGGGACGTGACCATCCTGGTAGCTTTTCAATCGCAGCTCTGACGAGTCGGGGAGTGTGGAACACGGCTCGCTGCGTCGCAGTGCCCGAAGCCCGGCTCTTCACCCAGCTTCTCAGAAGGGGAAGAAGGATGAGATGCATCTGAAGCTGTGGAAAGCAGGGGTGAGACAAGAGGATACAAGAGACAGACGGTGTCCCTGCGTCTCTCTCAGGTGGGGCACAGCGGTCGCAGATTTTCACCCTGAGGCACCAAGCAGAGACGAAGACAGAGGCTGATGGCGTCAACCCTGCCGCTGTCTGACGAACCGCAAGACTACGGCGGACCGAAGGCAGCATTGATCGATTTGCGGCCAACAAGGTGGGCATGGATTAGAAACGAGCAATGGCACGTGCACCTGTGTGCGCTTGGCCGAGGGAGAGTGAAGCGCTTATGAAACATACTCGCGTGTCCGCTTCTCTCACAGCTCTCCTGTGTCGCATCAGGGGCTGCCGGCGTACGGCCACAGAGTCGAGCTTATCAACACTATCAACAACAACAAGGGCACCGGTGTTGCGGGAGAGACAGGCTGCGGTAGCTACTGCAAGAAACTAGACTTTCTTGCATGGAGTCTTTCTTGTTTCTTGCCTTTTGCTGCAGGCAAGACCATTCAGGTGCCGCAGTACCTGCTCGAGGTAGATCTGCATCCGATGTGCTGACTGGCGTAAGCCTATACATACTCGGTGTTTGCGCAGGACTGGGCCAGGCGAGTAGATTGAGACGACCTCAATCCAGCCCGCTTGTGGCTTTCTTTACCTGCTTCTGCTTCTTCGCAGCCCCGCCGCCACAAGCGTGGCAGAGCGAGTGAGCGAAGAGCTCAACGACAAGCTCGGAGACATTGTCAGCTACAGAATCCGGTAGGTCTAAATCGCTTTCTTGCAGCGACCTGATTTCGAGTACTTCTGTTCCAGACACCAAAGCATATGCAGCAACCACACCAAAATCCTTTTTGTCACTACGGGCATTGCCATCAAGTGAGAAACGTTTCGGCGCATGAACACTTTGCTGTGTTCTGTTTCATTTGCATTTATGTGGGCGTGCAGGGGCTCGCAGCAGATCCGTTGTTGATGGACTTCACCCACGTGCTCATAGATGAGGTGCACGAGCGCACAGAGCAGATCGATGTCTTGCTGGCAATCTTTAAGGACATTTTGGCGGAGGTGGAAAGAAAGACTTCTTTCTCTTTGAATCTGTTAGACTTTTGCCTCCTATACCGATTCAGAGAGAGAAGAAGCTGAGTGTGGTTTTGCTATCGGCAACAATCCAGGAGCACGTCATCAGCGAGTACTTTGACGAGTGAGCTGGATAAGACATGACATTAAGTCGTACACAAATGGCATTCTCTTGTATGTCTCTGCTCTTCGTTTTCCACAGAGCGCCAGTCTGTTTTATACGCGGCACCACATACCCCGTCGCCGTGAGATATCTGGAGGTGAAAAGTACATGTAGAACGGGATTCGTTTTTCGAACTGGCAGGGCCCAACTGTCAATGCAGGATATCCTCGAGGATACATCCTACCTACTACTACGACAGCCCTTATGCCTGCAGGTAGGATGTACGCATAATAGCATGCAGAGTCATTGCAGACCGAGTGTATTTCTGATGATTTCAGGGGCTGTGGAGCGACGAGGACGACAATTTGAGCGTGCCTGAAGGACCAACGGAACACCGTTTCCGACACCAACGGAACACTGTGTCACGACGACGGCCACCGACGGCCACGGTGAACACACGAGGAAAGCGTTAGAGAGAGGGGCACAAAGGCCATTAAATGGTGGTGAGTGGTGTACTGACGACACATCGGAAGCCAAGAAAGGCGACTGACGACACACCGGAAGCCAAGAAAGCGGTAGCCAACGAGCACTGAGAACACGCCAACGAAAGGGAGAGAGCGCATCCGTGTGATCGGCTGTTTGTTGTACGCAGGACGTCGGTCGCATTGCCAGCATCGCTGACTGAAGGACCTTGAGGTGTATGGCCGCATCCATTGCATGAGCAAGACCCAGCTTGATGCGATACTTTTTGAGTACGCAAGGTGGTGCTGCAGGAGTTGTCGGAGGCGACGTCGGATCTCAAGAAGAAGATTCGAAGCTTCCTCAAGCTACCGGTGGCCACGCTGAACCCACGAGCAGAATGTCAGGAGAGAGGGCACAAAGGCCGTGGCATGATGGTGTGGTGTGTGGCGTATGTGTAGAGCGGTGCCTCACTGTCTGACGAGGAGCGAGAGGAGCAACGCCTCTTTTTGTCTTGACCGACCGACATACCGACCGACCGACCGACGTGTTTGCACCTCCTTGTTTTTCCTTGGTTTATGGATCGATGTACTTACTGGATGGACGTTTATTCGCCTAGGACGCTTCCGCCTGCACATTTGTCTGTCCGTCCGGCTGCTTGGCTGTCTTGCTTTGTGTGTCCGCGTCGGCTCTCTGCGTCTGTCCGTCTGTGTGTAATGGTCCATACTCACCTCCGCACCCCACCCACACACAGGTTCGCTCGTATACACATCACACACGTGTGGGTCATGTTTGTTTGTCTGTCTGTCTTGGTGTCTTGCTGTGTGTCTCTTACCTGCAGTTGCTCACCGTAGCCCCGTTGTCCGCTTGGCCATCCATTCGTCGTCTTCGCCAACAAGGAGGTCAGCGCGACACGCGACGCTGTGTACTTTGCGCGATGCCTATTTGTGTGTGCCACTGTGTGGTGTGTGTTCTGTGGTGCAGGTCGGTTGATTACGTAATGAGCCCTTCGACGTGGCCAAGCCGCGGTCACTCACGTGTGCACCTCTTCCCCATCCATATATCTGCCGCGGTGAGTCAGCGAGTAGGCCGGCAAGGGGCCGGGTCATGGATGGGTGGGGAGCCTTATATCGCTGCTTACATTTTATATTTGCCGTTTCGTTCGTCGGTGTCTCCCGAACAAATCCGTTTTCATGCTCCGTGCAAAGAGTCTCACGCAGACCAGACCTACCGTCAAACAACCAAGTGCACGCAGAGTGTCATACAACGAGTGCACGCAGCCATGAAGTGTGACCGTACAACTTAAGCAGAATCTAAAATGACTATCCAAACATACTACCTACAAGGTCCTCTCTCGTCTACCGCCACTGTGATTGAAATAAAAGTAAGACTCATGTCGCGTCCCCCGTTGTATGCACCCTTCCCCGTCCCCGCGCCGTGTCAGTCAAGTCGGAGGGTGAGTACATTGTTGGTATTGCCAGCTCCATCTTTGTCCTTCGGTTGCGTGTATGCACATGTCCACCTGTCGTCCACGATGAACTTATACATGTGCTTGCCCGGGGGCAGCGAGAGAGGCAGCACGTAGCAGCTGTTCTCGGGCGACCAGTGCATCTGGTAACGACGCTGCCAGCCGTCGAAAGAGCCCTTGAGCTCCACCTTAGCGGGCCGACGATGCTTCATCGGCACGTACTCGAATACGTGGTCGACCCTGACAACACGACATGGACACAGAGACACATGCAGACTCTGTCCACTGATTCCTCACTGCAGTGAGACACGAATGCTCACTTTTTGCCGCTCGTTTTCGCCGTGTCGATGTCCGCCTTGTTGTCGATCTTCTTGGTGCTCGTGGTCGGTTTGTTGCCGGCCGTGTCGACCAGAGGAGCGTGCTCAGCCTGCCGCGGCAAAACAATAACAGCACATCAATCGACATGGACCATCAGTCACGAACACCGACGCATGTGCGTTGTGTCTCGGCGGACCTCTCTCGGATTCTCCCGAGTCGTGTGATGACCCTCTGCAGTGACGGCCGACAACATGGGAGACGCAGCGAGGGCTGCCTGGGGACAGACAGACAGGCATGACTACAGGACCTCACTTCTGTCTGACGGCTCACCACGTTGCGCTGGCCGACTTGACGTGTCGTGGGTGACGTTGCAGGCGCGTCGGTCAATGCGAACTGGGGCGAGTAGTGCTGCATGTGGGATGGAGGCAACGAGCTGCGAGACTGGCACACAAACGCACAAAGCCGATGAGATTGATGCAGACAGGTATGGAGGGGCAGCTTATACCACGGGTGGTGGGGATGGTCTGCTCCGCTCCGTGACGATCGCCTTGATGGCCTCGAATGCCGACATTCGATTCCGCCCCGCGATGGCCCTCTGTGTGCGCCTGTCACACATCAGCTGGACCAGCCCGCCTACAGTGTCGCACCCAGCGGCCTTCAGGCTGTGGATGAAGCGCTCGGCGCCCATAATGCTGCGCTCGTCTCGCGGGTAGTAGTGCAGCGGGCGGCCGGCGATACTCGCAGCACACCACTGGATGAGCAGCTTCCACTGGGGGTCGCCACCAAACACACCACAGCCCCAATTGCCTGGACAGAGACACGCAGACACACGAACCGACGCAGATGTGCAGACAAGACAAGATGGCCATTCTGTGTGTGCCTCACTCACCCGTCGCGAAGGCCAAGCCGGCCAATTGGCCATTGCAGTGGCAATGCCGCGTGTGCCTTGTTGAGCTCCCGCAGCACGCACCTCTCGTCGTACTGCTGATCGCCCCTGTGCTCGCCGAAGTTGACGGCATCGAAGGCCACGATGTACTTGTTCAGAACCGGATGGCCATCGACGTGTCTCGTGGTGGCGGTGTCGAGGACAGGGCCGGCGAAGCGGAGGGTCTCGCGGCCGTAGCCAGATGTTTTGCTGAACGTCTTGGAGCCGACGATCATGAAGGCCTCTGTGGGCTGCATGGCTCTGGGGAAGAGGTGGCGGGCGACGAGGCACTCGGGCTCGATCGAGAACAAGATCTCCTCCTGCACCGCACCTGACACAGACACACACACACACAGACACAGACACAGAGAGAGAGATGGAGACGGAAAAGACACATGTGAATCGATGCACATCAACCTGTCTGTCTCTCGTCTTTGTGTGCGTACCATTCCCCAGTGTCCCGCCGCCGATGTGGGCATTGGCGAAGTCCCCGCGGATGGCCGGCGCGTCGAAGATGGACGCTTGGGTGCCTTGCACGAAGCGCACATCCACCAGTGGGGCGGTCGATGTCGCCCACTCGTGGATACCCGCCTCGGGGCTGCTGAGGGCTTGGAACACGACCAAACGCTCCGTCTCGGCGGTGTTGCCCTGCTTGATTGTCCGCGCCATGACGTCCAGGTAGTGGATGAAGCACTGCAGCTTGGCCATGCCAGAGGGTGTGTGGTTGTCGAACAGGCGATCGAAGTTGAGGCTGCCGTCTCCGTGCTGGTGCAGACAGAGGAAGCCCGCACCGATGAGGACGAAGCACTGCCGAGCCGTCATCTTTTTCTCCATTGTGCTGTGTGGGTGGCTGGATGGCGGCTGCAGGGGGAAGCTGGAGTCACCCCTGGAGAGGATGCCGCACAGGACGGGCAGCGTCTCGTCGATGAAGGTGGAGGTCAGCACCCTCTCCACGCCATGGAAGCTGCCCCCTCGGCCGCCCATGGCCGACTGCAGCGTGCTCAGCAGACGAGTGACGTCCGTGGGCTCCTTTGCGCGTCCCTCATCTGTGGCGTGGTGGGCAAGGATGTCTTGGATGCTGCGAGGGGAGCTGTACTGGGGTGACGGGTAGTGCGACCAGAATGGGAACGACGGCCAGGGCAATGAAAATGCCTAAGAGCATGAGCAGACACACCAAATGGGCTCATGCAGCGGTCCCCGTTTGTTTGGCCCACTCACCAAAGCCGTGTTTGCTGGGTATTCCCCGCTGAAGCCGGGCTTGCGGTGGCAATCAGCGGCGAAGTGGGCAGAGTCGGTGTCCTTGCACCATTTGCAGTAATGGTGTCCGGTTCTCAGGCAGTTGGCATGATAGCAGCCAGGCACCCGGCACCCAACACGACGGCCTTTCGGCTGTCTTGAGCCCTCCCTGCTGGATGAGTGACGATTGTTGGGCGAGTGGCGCCCGCCCTACAGGAAACACAGAGAGATGGAATGGCAACAGACGCACAAGTGGAGAGCGGGTGTCAGCTCACCGAGGGTATACTGTGTCTCCCGCGTCCGTAAGGGCAATCAGTGGCGAAGTGGTCCGAGTCTGTGTTATCGCAATTGCTGCAATGGTGGCGGCCGGTTTTCTGGCAGCTGGCGAAGGTGCAACCGCGGACACGGCAGCCTCTGTCCGACTGCGCACAGGCACAGACATCACAGGCACCGCTGCCTTGCTGTGTGCGTGTGTGCGTGTGTGCGTGCCCGGCTTACCATGTGAGCTGGCATGGTTTGGTTCTCTGCGCTCACGAAGGAAGGGGGCGTGTTGTGGCAGTCCTTGTTGCCTTGGCCGGCAAAGGGAAAGAGGCGAGATGGGAAAAAAAGCACAGAAACGAGCTTTGACGCCAGGGCGACAGCGGGGAACGATTTGTGAGGACAAACTACCCTCGACAGGAATAGCCCCGAAGTAGGAATTGGATGTCGAGACTCGTAGGCTAGCCCGACGAACAGGATTTACGAGGCTAGCTCGCACCAAGGGAAACGACCTCTTCCTTTTTTCCGACGTTTTGGAGGTGCCTGGCAGGCGGCGGCATCGTCGAATGTCGCAGGTGTGGAAGATTGGCTCATGACGGACAGCTCGCGCATCCTGGACACATCCTTCTTCGCTGCTTGATATGCGTCCTTCTCTGTCTGTCAGGCTCCGAGTCGCTCCGGCGGCTGCAGGATCCCTTCCTGCACTCACCCCAACTGCCAGAAGACGGGCAAGCACTACTGCAAGACCTGCGGCGACGCGGTCCTGTGCCAACATGAACCAAGGCCGATGATGCGACAGAACCGCCTCTCTGTGTGTTTGTGTGTGTGCAGGACTCTGATCACTATTCGTCTGCATGCCCCAAGCTGCGAAAGGCCTCGTCGAGTCGGGCGCGGTCGGCTGCTGACTCGGGTGGAAGTGATGATGACGGCAACGAATCGGACGACAGCACGGTACGAGGGGAGGGGGAGGCCGCATTCAATGCATTGATGGTTGGTGCTGCTGTCTGTTGTGTGTGGCTGTCAGGCTGCATCGTCCCGCAGGTCTCGTCGGTCGTCTGGCTGCTCGTCTGGCTCCCCGGGTGGCGCCAACCCGATGATGCAGCCCATGATGCAGGTACGCTCATGCGCATGCACTCGGTGGATGCGAAGGCTGGCCGATGGTGTGTTCTTTGGCATTGTGTGGCGCAGCTGCTCATGTCAATGATGCAGCAACCGCCTCCGCCACCCCCTGCGCCCGCCACAGGAGCTGGCCAGCAGGACAACACCGACCAGACGGCCAATCAGAACACCTATCAGCAGACCAACCAGAACACCAATGCAGCCCCGGTGGGCAGGGCACTCACAGACACTTCAAATCTCTCACCGTGTACTTGCATGTTCCTTCAGGCCCCTGCTGCGGCGTGGGCTGGTTTGCTGATTGCAGCAATGAATCTCTTCAGCACCATCTTCCAGCAGCAGCAACAGCAGCAGCGGGGCACTGCCTCGTCCCGGCGCCGTACCCGTTCAGAGTCCCCCCGTCGCTAGTCGTGCGGCGTGCGAGGTTGCCGGGAGAACCACTCCACACACAAGTGCCGACGGTGCGGCAAGATCAACAGCCACCTGACCAGGGACTGCCCGGCCCCATGCAAAGTCAGGGGCTGCAGGGAGCGCCACTTCCACCACTGCCGCCTCTGCAGGAGCGACAACAGCGACCACTGGGCCAGCGAATGCCCCAAAGGCGTCACTCTCTACCACCAGACGAGCCCCCAGGCAGCTCAGGCCATCGCGTCGGGCGGGAAGATGATGCGGGGAGCGGCGGGCATCGTCGGGGGCGGCATCTACTTGTAAGCAGGCGAAACCACGGAAACCATGTAGTCACCATCCTTCTGTCTCTGTCTCATGTGTGCCTGTGTCGATGTGTCTCGTCAGTGCGGCGTCCGAACAGGCCACAAGAGGCAAGGCCCATCACCGAGGCTGCATAATCGAGGCGCGAGTATTTCTGGGAAGGACCCTCACGGTTCCTGCGGCCCAGTCTGGCCAGTACACCCACACAAGCCTCAAAGCACAGGGATACGACTCGGTGCATCTGACCGGCATGGGAACGGGAGATGAGTACATCGTCTTCAACTGGGCGCAGGTGAAGCCGAGGAAGATTCGGGACATGGCGTCGGGAAGACAGATACCCATCAAGCACAAGTGACAGACAAGCAGGCCATCCAGCGGGCCCGCAGGGAGACTGGGAAAGGCGGACATTTCCTTTTTCAAGGTTGAAGGCAGACTGTGGTGCTTTTTATGTCAACAGAGGCTTTGTTCTTGTGTATTTGTACGTCTCTCAAAGGTGCATGACTTTGTCAGTGCGTGATTTGCCAAGGACGTCAAGAGATATGTGGCATTTTATGCGTCAAGTTCATCTTGTACACATGGTCCGAACACACTCATATACACGCACGCGCACACTGAGTTCACGCGGGTGACAACCACAAGCGGGAGAGCACAAATGCGATGCCGGGTAGCTTATCTGTACACCATGTCATAAACCAATGGAGAGCACACCTGCCTGCCTATACACGTGCCCGTACATGATACAATCACGCCCCACCCCCACCCCTCGCTTCATGCATGCTCGTCGTGTGTCCCAACAGTACGTCAATCAGCCAGCGCATAGCTCTTGCTGACGTCGTGCGCTTGCAGCTTCGACTTGGCTATCGCGTGGTTGGCGAGAGCCAGGAGCGTCATGTCGTCATATGCCTTCGTGTCCTTGATCATGGCGCGGATTGTGGACAGACAGGGCATGCCCTCATCCTGACACACACACACACACACACACACTGAGGGTGCCCTCTCCCCCGCTCTCTCTCTGTCTCTCTGATATTGTGTGTTGCCCACCGTGGCCTTGGCCAGTTGGTGGTCGATGTAGCGGCACTCAAAGTCGGTGTACATCTGCAGCTTGAACGTCTTGACCAACTGACATAACCAAGGCAAGACAACACCATCCACACACGCATCTGCGAGTGGTATGCGTCTCGTGTCTGCATGTGTGTCACTCACACAGATGTCGGGGTTGAATCCCATCGGCACGCCCTGATCGAACCGCTGCGCCGGCTTGCCCTGAAGGACCATCAATCCACACATACCAATGTGATAATGATAGGCTTTACAGCAGTGCCATTGGTGTCCTCACCATCAGTGTCTTGCCTGTGCTGTCGATGCACTTGACGTTCATCCGAGCCGCCAACAGTCCCAACTGACACATACAGTATACACATCGATAGGGTCGGTGTGGTGTATGCATGTGTGGCGCCGTGCACACACACCTGGATGTTCTCCTGTGTGAGTGGCGCCACGTAGATCTTGTCGATATCGGGGTTACATATCATCGCAACGACGTACTTCAGGGACATCTCCGGGTCGAACGCCTTCTCAGGCACGTCATCGTTGCAGTACCCCTTCGCCAGGTCGATCACGTCACCGACGAACTCACCAACGCTGCACATACAGCGCACACAATTCCGCAGCCATGGCTGCAGCGTGCGTACCTCTTCTCGTATGCTTCTGTGGTGAACACGGTGAACTCGAGGTTCCTCATGCCCACAGGGTAGGAATCCCAACTCTTCTTGTCACGAGGCTTCTCAAACTGAAGTATAAGGGCACACCCACACACGCACACAGTGAGAAAGAGTGACAGCGTCCCACGATCTGCTCAATGCTCACCCGGACAGAGTAGACGGTGACTTTGGGTCCGCTCTCGCGCATCGCTGCGGCGCGCTCCGCGTCTGTCTGGAGGAAACTCATGGCAGCCACCTGCACATTCGCAACAGCAGCAGCGGAAGAAACCATCTTTTCTCGCTGTTTTTTGACTCATCTCGTCCTTTGCATGCCTCTGAGGAAGGCGGAGGGCGAAACCAGCCAAAACGCGTCGAAACGACAAAGGAGCGATCCTCTCCAAGCTCGCGGCGAAGCTTGCAGATCTCGCGAAAAAAGAGGAGCGAAGACAGACGACGGCTCAGTAGAACAAAGCAGTGCTGAAAGCGATTCATTCACTCCGCCGCCCGTCGCGTTCGGCATGGCTGCCCACCTACCTGCTGACTGGGCGTCGCGGCTGCAGCAGTACGATGACCTATCCGCCAAGATTGACCCGGAGACCACACCATACGCCTCGAAATACAAAGGCAGACAGGTGCGTAGGAGAAAACACACACATTCGGTGGTGAAATGGACGAGTGTGTGATGGTTTGTGCAGATATTGTTCGAGTTGATGCGCGATGGGGTCGTCATGAGTGAGCAGTCGCCTTCGCGGAAGCTCACGGAGGCGCTCATGGACGTCTACGTGAGGCTGGCCTTCAACTACGTCGACACCGATGAGATTGCCAGTGGGGAGAAGGTGCTCAGGCGGGCCTACCAGGTGGTGCTGCAGCTGTGCTCCGACCCTTCTGTCGGCGAGGCGTCGATGCAGAAGCACCGGCTGATGCTGCTCAAGATGGGCAACTTGATGGCCTCCATCTGGTGCAACCGCGCCAGCTCCAGGCGAGGCTGCAACTACCTCCGGCGCAATCTCCTGCTCTACACCCACGCCAAGCAATCCGCCGCCCAGCCGACAGCAGAGGGCTTCACACACGACCTGGAGAAGGAATATACGCTGACCCTCTTCTACCTCGCGCAAGCTTATGGCGGGATGGGCGAGGGGCGGCTGTCTGCCGAGTACTGCGCCATGACGCTGGAGCGGCAGCTGGCCAACAAGTCGTCGTTCACCGATGACGAGTTCATGCAGCCGCCGGGGAGAGAGAGGGGAGGGGATGAGGAGGATGACAAGGTCAAGGCCAACCGGTTCGACGTCAAGGATTGGGTGAGGAACGCCTGTCAGCTGAGCGACTACTTCGTCAACGAGGTGCTGATGTGGACCAGCGAGTACCTGCTGCATGCAGCCGCTGTCGTCGCCCAGAGAGCCACACAGGTCACACACTTTCACACCCGTTACGAACCGACGGCAGGACGTCATTCCGCTTTGTTGATCCTTCAGGCTGATGTTGATACGTTCCCCATCGCCGAGCTGCGTGCCGAGGTACATCGTGATCTGGCCACCCTCTACTCGATCCGTCTCAAGTTCTCCCAGCAGCTCTGCCAGCACCCCGACAGGGCGGCCGAGAGCTTCAAGGGCGGCTCCAAGGCAGCGGGGAGCGGCGAGGGGGATGGGAAGGACATCGAGGAAGACGGCCGCCTGGTGTTCCCGCCAGAGGTGAGGTAACACGCACAGGAGCTAAGGATGGGAACATACCTGGTGCTTGTGTGTATTTTTTTGTGTGTCTGTCAGCCCCCTCCCTCCCCTCTGCCATTGGGACCCCCTCTCGCCAGCTCAGACGATGCAGCCACTCGCTCGTCGTCGATGGACACCGACGGCTCGGCATCGTCCTCGTACGCCCTGCCGACGACAGAGACCCTGGACAGCTGGATGTGGCGCGTCAGGGGGGAGAATGATATCGTGTGGAACCAAGAGAGACCTGAGGTGGGCTGGCGGGCGGATGGGTGGGTGGGTGGACGGGTGGGTGGGTCAGCATTCATGTGTCCATGGATAAGTGAATGGGTCTGTTTGTGTGTGTGTGTGTGTGTGGTGTAGGTGATAGCGTTGTCCAGGGAGGAGGATAAGGATACCGCACAAAGTGAGGAGCGGATCATCGACACACCACCAGCAGACCAGGCCAACGGCCAGGCCAGCGACAAAGAGAACGGCATCCATACGCCACCGGACCGGTGCGCACAAACACGCACGTGCACAGATACAGGGATCCTTTTGCACGCCGTCTGTGTGTCCATGTGGCCGTCAGGTGTGTCGCCCTCTCCGCCGACATGATGGTGGCCCCTGCCGTGCACTTCCCTCCCATCCACAAGGAGATCGAGCGCCGCATCCGGTCCTCAAACGAGGAGTTCTTCCGCCTTCGAGCCGAGCACATGGAGAAGGACGACCTGCCGGCCTGTGTCAAAGAGCAGCCGGATGTGTTCCAGCGGCACAGGGGTGCTGCTTTCTCGTTTGAGATGGCGCGGGAGATCTTCAAGCTGGGCAACTACTACGCGCAGCAGGCCATGAACGTCTGTACGGCAGGGACCATCGTGGAAAGGTCTGCATGCATTTGTGGCTGGTGTCTGTGGTGTGTGTCAGTATTATGTGCTGGATGGGTATGTGACCGATCACGTTAGGCTGGCCATTCTGCAATCAGCACTGTACAGGTGAGAGTCCAATGCACAGCGCCCACGAACCCTCTCACACACCTACGTGTGTGTCTTGACAGGCATCTAAGTTACTTCGAGCCCGACACGCAGCGCATCGCATCGATGATGTCGCGGCGACTAAAGATACTGGGACCGCTGGTCGAGCAACTCAATCCACAACACTTCCTCGTTCACGTGTAAGCCCCCCACACGCACAAAGGCAGATCGCAGCCTTGTGTGTACTTATGTGCGTGGATGGCTGTGCGTGTCTGTCAGTCGTCAGATGGCGTTCGAGTGCGGCGAGTTGTGTCAGGAGCTGCACGACCTCAAGAAATACGATATGCCCGCCGTGTCCCTGCACACATCACGGCCCAAGGAGCCACCACCCGCAAAAGACCAAGATCAACAAGAAGACGACACCGGTCAGCCAGCCCCCCCTCCCCCCCTCCCCCACACACACACCCACGCACACACTCATCTGCCAACTGCCTTCCCCTTTTCCCAGGCCTGAAGCCGTCCGGCAAGTTGCAAGCCAAGCTGGCCGAGCTGGCGCAGCAGGCCGTGACATTCTACTCGCACTTCATCAACACGTTCGACAAGGACCCCCACAAGGTGGCGTCGGCGAAGCTGGGTGAGGTGCGTGAGGCCAACAGGAGGGAGAGGGAGGGCGAGTGGTCGCTGGAGGAGGACGATGTCAAGCCCTACTGGATGGCAAAGATGACGAGAGCCAGGTCAGGAAGGCTGATAAGTGCGTCCATTCAGGCGCTGTGTTGCATCTGTGTGTGTGTGTGTGTGTGTGTATGTGTGGTTGTTGTTTAGTATGTTGATGAAGTGCGGTACGACGTTCGAGCAGAGGAAGGAGAGCTACGTCAAGGCGCTCAAAGTCAGCAACCACAAGAGACGAATACACCTGTTGTGTCACTGAGTCTCTGCGTGCGGTGTGTGTGTGTGTGTGTTCATAGGAGTACGAGAGTGTGTTGGCTTATGCGTCCAAGCATCCCGACATGGTAGAGAAATGCGACGTTACGCTCAAGGAGCAAGTCAGACTGGTGAGTAAGTGACCAACCGATGCAACTGATACAGCAAAACGGCTGTGTGTGCGCGTGTGTGCGTGTGTGTGTGTGTGTGTGTTTTAGGCCAAGGAGTTGGCGGAACTGCTTCCCGAACGAATCAATAGGCTGCACTATCTAGGCAAATAATCACAAGTGCGAGTAGAAGCAGGTCAAGGCGTAGATATTTGCCCACTTGTAGCTGACTGGTCAGCACTCACTGGGTGTGTTTTCATGTGCTCGTGAATACTTATTATATCTTGTGCAATGTGTGTCGTCGGAGCACCAAGAGGGTTAGTAGCACCAAGTCATCACAAGGCCGGTAGCACAGAGACAGAGTGCATTCATGCGCATGACAGCGATGCGGTCAGCTCCCCCACTCCACCAACACCACATTACAGGGCCGACCTTTCGGTTGGCCAAGGCAGCAGCCGACAAAAAGGAAAGCCAGCACACGAAACCTACCTCGACCGAGATATCACTTCTTATACATCACTAACCACGTAGTCACTCAACACAACACGTGGAAAGAGCTTACACACATCAATGTGTCTTATCACACATGCCGGTCTCACTGTGACAGATCATGATGCTTGATGGGAATCTCTGCTTTGGTCGCCATGTCCCACACCTTCCTCAGCTTAACCTGCGCCCGGTTGAAGACGATGTACTCATCCCCCGTCACCATGGGCGTCACGTGTATCGAGTCGTAGCCCTCTTGCTGCAGGCTCTGGTGGGTGTAGTTGAAGATCTGGGTCTTGGTGATCTGCTTGATCTTTCCCAGGTACACTCTGGCCTCGATCATGCAGCCGCGGTGGTGGGCCTTTCTGTTGGTCTCTTGCTCGGTCGCCGCACTGACGAGACACACACACGCGCACGTACATGCAGAGACAGCACATTCACGCCATGATGTGCCATGTGCTTACAAATAGATGCCGCCACCAACGAGACCACCAGTGCCCGGCTGCATGTTGCGGCCCGACGCGATCGCCTGACCTGCCGCTATGGATGTCTGGTGGTAAAGTGTGATGCCCTTGGGGCATTCGCTGGCCCAGTGGTCGCTGTCCTTGTCTCCACACAGACGGCAGTAGTGATTGTGCGCTTTCTTGCAGCCGGGCACACGACATTGCACTGTGCAGTCCCTGGTCAAATGGTCGTTGATCTTGCCGCACCGTCGGCACTTGTGTTGGGAGTGGTCGATGCGGCAGCCTCGGACGCCGCACGACGGGCGACGGGGGGACGGGGAGCGGCGGCGGTGGCGAGGCGAGTCACCGCCCTGCTGCTGCTGCTGACCCGATATGAAGAGGTTGTTGAAGAGCATGGCTGTAGCCAGCACACGCGGGTCACACACAGGGGCGGCCTGAAGGGGACATACAAATACACGGTGAGAGGCGGCGGAGGTGCTTGCAGTGGCGTGTGCCCACCAGGGCTGCATTGGCGTTCTGGTTGGTCTGCTGATTGGTGTTCTGATTGGCCGTCTGGTCGGTGTCCTGCTGGCCAGCTCCTGTGGCGGGCGCAGGGGGTGGCGGAGGCGGCTGCTGCATCATTGACATGAGGAGCTGCGCCACACAATGCCAAAGAACACACCATCGGCCAGCCTTCGCATCCACTGAGTGCATGCGCATGAGCGAACCTGCATCATGGGCTGCATCATCGGGTTGGCGCCACCCGGGGAGCCAGACGAGCAGCCAGACGACCGACGAGACCTGCGGGACGATGCAGCCTGACAGCAACACACAACAGACAACAGCACTAACCATGAGTGCGTAGGAAGCAATGCGGCCTCCCCTTCCCATCCCTTTGCACTGTGCTATCGTCCGATTCGTTGCCGTCATCATCACTTCCACCCGAGTCAGCGGCCGACCGCACCCGACTCGACGAGGCCTTCCGCAGCTTGGGGCATGCAGACGAATAGTGATCAGAGTCCTGCACACAGACAAACACACAGAGAGGCGATACTGGTGTCGCGTCGCATCATCGGCCTTGGTTCTTGTCGGCACAGTACCGTGTCGCCGCAGGTTTTGCAGTAGTGCTTGCCCGTCTTCCGGCAGTTGGGATGAGTGCAGCCCTTGACACGGCAGCCCAAGGGCTTGGGGTCATAACTTGGCTTTCTCTCGTGGCTGTGCTCTCTGTCATGGGAGCCGCGGTGGTGAGCGTGGTGGTCGGGCGAGTGGTGGCCGCGGGACCGCCCTGACGATGACGAACCACCCTGCAGACAACACAGCCACGGCAACACATGGCGGGCACAAACAGACAGGCATGACCACAGGACCTCAGCTTTGGCTGACGGCTCACCACGTTGCGCTGGCCGTCTTGACGTGTCGTGGGTGGCGTTGCAGGCGCGTCGGTCAATGCGAACTGGGGCGAGTAGTGCTGCATGTGGGATGGAGGCAATGAGCTGCGAGACTGGCACACAAACGCACAAAGCCGATGAGATTGATGCAGACAGGTATGGAGGGGCAGCTTATACCACGGGTGGTGGGGATGGTCTGCTCCGCTCCGTGAAGATCGCCTTGATGGCCTCGAATGCCGACATTCGATTCCGCCCCGCGATGGCCCTCTGTGTGCGCCTGTCACACATCAGCTGGACCAGCCCGCCTACAGTGTCGCACCCAGCGGCCTTCAGGCTGTGGATGAAGCGCTCGGCGCCCATAAGGCTGCGCTCGTCTCGCGGGTAGTAGTGCAGCGGGCGGCCGGCGATACTCGCAGCACACCACTGGATGAGCAGCTTTCACTGGGGGTCGCCACCAAACACACCGCAGCCCCAATTGCCTGGACAGACAGACACACGCACAGACACACGAGCCGACGCAGATGTGCAGACAAGACAAGATGACCATTCTGTGTGTGTGCCTCACTCACCCGTCGCGAAGGGCATGCCACTGACGACCGTCAGGCCATTGCAGTGGAACGCCGTGTGTGCCTTGTTGAGCTCCCGCAGCACACACGTCTCGTCGTACTGCTGATCGCCCCCGTGCTTGCCAAAGTTGACGGCATCGAAGGCCACGATGTACTTGTTCAGCACCGGATGGCCATCGACGTGTCTCGTGGTGGCGGTGTCGAGGACAGGGCCAGCGAAGCGGAGGGTCTCGCGGCCGTATCCCGATGTGCGGCTGAACGTCTTGGAGCCGACGATCATGAAGGCCTCTGTGGGCTGCATGGCTCTGGGGAAGAGGTAGCGGGCGACAAGGCACTCAGGCTCGATTGAGAACAAAATCTCCTCCTGCACCGCACCTGACACAGACACACACACACACAGCAAGACACAGACACACATGCAAGAAGGCATGTGGGTCCCCTGAGGTGGTCTGCGTACCGTTTCCCAGCGTTCCGCCACCGATGTCCTCGTTGGCGAAGTCGCCCCTAATGCCCTCCGAGTCGAAGATGGACGCTTGGGTGCCTTCCACGAATCGCACGTCCACCAGAGTGGCAGTCGACTCCGACCACTCCTGAAGCCCCGCCGCTGGGCTATGCAGGGCTTGGAAGATGACCACACGATCCGTCTCGGTGCTCTTGTTCTCCTTGATGGCCCGCGCCATGGTGTCGAGGTAGTTGATGAAGCACTGCAGCTTGGCCATGCCAGAGGGTGTGCTGTTGTCGAACAGGCGGTCAAAGTTGAGGCTGCCTGGATCGTCGTGCTTGTGCAGACAGAGGAAGCCCGCGCCGATGAGGGCGAAGCACTGCCGAGCCGTCATCTGTTTCTCCATGCCGCTGCCCGGGTTGTTGGAGGAGGATCGCAGAGGGAAGCTGTAGCCGCCCTTGGAGAGGACGTCACACAGGACGGGCAGCGTCTCGTCGATGAAGATGGAGGTCCACATCTTTTCCACTCCACGGAAGCTGCCCCCTCGGCCGCCCATGGCCGACTGCAGCGTGCTCAGCAGACGGGTGACGTCCGTGGGCTCCTTTGCGCGGCCGTGATCGTGGGCGTGGTGGGCCAGGATGTCTTGGATGCTGCGAGGGGAGCTGTACTGGGGTGACGGGTAGTGCGACCAGAATGGGAACGACGGCCAGGGCAATAAAAATGCCTAAGAGCATGAGCAGACACACCAAATGGGCTCATGCAGCGGTCCCCGTTTGTTTGGCCCACTCACCAAAGCCGTGTTTGCTGGGTATTCCCCGCTGAAGCCGGGCTTGCGGTGGCAATCAGCGGCGAAGTGGGCAGAGTCGGTGTCCTTGCACCATTTGCAGTAATGGTGTCCGGTTCTCAGGCAGTTGGCATGATAGCAGCCAGGCACCCGGCACCCAACACGGCGGCCTTTCGGCTGTCTTGAGCCCTCCCTGCTGGATGAGTGACGATTGTTGGGAGGACACCTGCAAAGACACACCCCAACTCAGCGCTCTCAGGCCACCTCCATTCTGCCATGTACCTTGTGAAGAGCTCGACAGTCCACGCCGCTACAATCTCCAGGAGAAGGTTCCGCTTCTCGGATGGAATCAGCATGAACGAGTGCAGGAAGCCGTGCAGGGACTCGCCAAGAGAAGAAGATGCGACTGCAGCGCCGCCATTTATCTTCTCGGCCAGTCGATGAAAGGCATTTTTGATGCCCTGGTCGAGCTCGCCGACGTGCGGTTCCAGCTTCCTGAGCAGCTCTCTCATGCTGTCCCCCAGTTGCCCGAAGATCTTCTCCTCCCTCTGGTCGATTGCCTCTCGGTTCTTTTGAATGGTTGAAGTGATGAATGGAAGCTGATGATCGATCAGCAGGGCGACCTGCACCGAGAAGAGGACAAGAAGACGCAATGTCAAAGCACCGTCAGAACCGCAGCCTACCACTTGTTCCGTCAAAGGCACTGTGCTGGCGAGAACCTTAAGTGAAACCAACAGGCTCGACACACCTAACAGCTCTACCATCAGGTTATCACTACTTGACACGTGGGCCGGGGGCAAGCCCGAGCCCTGAGAAACGCCGGACACTAGAGTCTTTGTCGGCCTATCCTGCGTCGTTTCGCTTGCTGAGTACCTGCCTGCGCAGGTCGTAGTGTTGTCCTCCTTGATGAACAGGCCCCAGTAAGGAGAACCAGCCACTGACGCCCTTGTTCTGCTCATAAGTGTACCTGCCATACCATCTGATAATTTACGTGGACGAGTACGTATGTGTGCAAGTGTTTTACCAGTCGTATGCTTGGTGAACGGTAACGAGTGAGGGGTCAATGGCTGTCATTTTAGGTATCACGTCGCCTCGCAGTGTGTCGCTACAGCCTTGTTCTGTCGTGCTGCAAGCCGCCAGGACCCTTGCAGCGACCACACCATCGGATGACAAACTAATGATGTCAGCATCGGCCTGGTGACGGCACAAGAGACAGAGAAGGACGTGTACACCCCATGTGCAGCAGGGAAGCTATTGCTGTGTCCTCCCTTCGTACTGACCTCTTGTTTGCCACTGGAGGTGTCATCGGCGCTGTCGCTGATCGCAGACTTGACCGACGAACGAGACCATACCTGAACACACAACACGAAGACGACAATACGGATGCGCTGCAGCCGAGTGATCCCTATGCACCCCTTACCACCGAGCACGGGTCCTCTAAGTGCGGGAATCGGTCATTCTTCTGGTACTTGGGGTGCCTGTCGCCACTGGCCGTCCTCCTGTCCTCTGAGTGGACGACCTGAGACAACACAGTACACATGTAGATGGCTGATGTGTACTCAGACAGATGGTGTGGTAGTGCTTCTTACACTCATGGTGTCCCGGCCATGTGAATGTTCCGACTGTTGCTCCACAGCAGCGCCCGTAGTGCTCTGGAGCCAGTAGGGAACACATGTATATACAGACAGTATCACACAGGGCCGCTACAGTCACGTAAGTGCGTACACACGCTCACCTGAGCAGGGGATGACGTCACGGGGGTACGTACGGCAGCGCCGCCATTGCCTGAAGCGCAGCAGTTCCAATGAATATGTGCTGGTACATGTGTAGTCATTCAGCGGCCGACCTGCTTGTGGGGTGAGGGGGCTGGGCGACTGTGTGCTCGGGGTTGGATGACCCGGGCAGTAGGCACTGTTTGCAGCCGCCGCAGCGGCAACAACAGGTGGGCTCTGGAGAGAAATAGAGCATGCGGGCAAACAGGAATCGCCATTGACGTTGCTTCCCTCCATGTGTTTGCTCTCTCCTACCTGCTGGTACGGCACCATGAATGCCTCGATCCACTCGTCGCTCGCGCAGAAGTCATTCAGCCCCAGCAGCCGACTTGCAATCTGCAACGCTGTGTCCCTGATGACCTCCCTGTTCACGGCCATTGGATAACCAAAATTCGCCATGTAGTCTCTCAGCTCCCTCTCGAGTTCCGCCATTAGGCTGTCTTGTTGTGTTGGCCCTGCTGGCTCGTCGCCACGACCTCGGCCGATAAATCCATCCGCTGTGTGTGTATCATCGTCGTCAACTGGCTGTGGAGCAGCAGCACCCTCCTGGCAAGTGCCGATGGATGGAGGTGTGTTGGGCTGTGGGGCTGGGTGGAGGGTGAGGGATATCGGCAGAGGGTGGGGATGGGGTGGATGCGTCGGGAGAGGGGAGTGGGGAGCAGATCGCCCTTCTCCGCGTCTCTGAAACGCCCACAAGATGACGAGTCATGTGAAATCATGAACTGCTTGCTGTCACCTGATTGTTTGTCCGTTTCGGCTGGCTGTGCCTGTCATCCGATGCGTCGGCTCTGAACACCTCCGGTCCCACCAACTAGACCACACGCAAATCCGAGGTGAGTGCGCCTTTCATGTAGTCTTCCCTCACCATCACGTCATCGGTGTCAGGAGCAGCAGCAGCAGCAGCGACAGAAGCAGCAGGAGACAGTTCGGGGACGAAAGTGATACCCTGAATCGGGCAACGCAACAGACATGCGATGGATTGCGCATACGCTCATGCCCCGCCTGCTCGATCTCTGTCCCACCTGTTGGTAGCGTTCCTTGAGGCCTGTGATCCAGCTGTTGCTCGCCTTGAAGTCGTTGATGCCCAGGCGACGAGCGATCTCCAGCGCTCTGCGGCGGATTGCCTCGCACGGGACTTGCATAGGCTGTTGCTGGGTTAGCATCCATTGACGCATCTCGGCCTCGATCGGCCCATACCTCGGTGGCCTGTTGCGCTTCTTTGTCTTGTCGGCTGCTTCAGTCTCCTGTCCCACCTTGACCAGCCAGTGCTTCAGCTGGCTGAGTGTGATGCCCTTCTCGAGTGCAAATGCCTGCTGCGTGAGGGCCTCTCCCGCTGCCCTGCGCGTCTCGAACTCGTCCACAAGCCTCTCTCTCTCGTCGATCGTGAATTCCCTTGATCGAGAAGAGTACGGGAGGGATGACGCACGCCGGCGTGCCGACCCGGCCGTCGCATCCGGCGACACAGCAGGTACGCCATCCACGGGGCAATGGACGAGGGCGTGGTGCGGGAGTAGGTAATACGGGTGGATTGGTGGCTGCGAGGGGTGAGGAAGAGCGGCGGCTGGTGGCTGTGGGTAGGGGAATGGCGGATCATGGTCGATCGATGACGGTCCTGTTGATGAAAAATGATGGAGAGAGCCCTGGGTGGAACCAGCAGGCAGACAGGTATCAAGCGCCACACGTATCTTTGCGTGCCCGCTCACTTGTCCACATACCTGTGACGTGTTGTGCCCAGGTGCATTGCTGCTCAGTGGCACGCCTGTGACGGCGATCGTGGCAACAGCTGTCTGTATCATATCTTCAGTCACTGGTGTGCCCCCACTGATCCGTGGCGGCTCAGGCAGGGCAGCATCGTGGTTGCTGCGAAGCTGACTGGAAGCACCTGAGAAAAGATCACGCATCCAACAGAGTGAGGACCATGCGCAGAGTTGCCTCTCGTGTGCTCACTTGTCGGCTGGACTGCGCACAGCCCAGCAGCTCTCGAAGGCTCCTGCTGCTGAACGCCCTCTTCCCCACGAGAGGGAGATTGACTTGCCATGGCTGATCCAAGCCCGACGAGAAAGGAAGAAACCTCCGCTGCTCTACCTGCCACTCTACTGTGTTGTTGGCAGAGCGGTCAGCGAACGAATGACGTTGCGTTCATGTAAGTGTACCTTCGGCGATTATTGCAGATCTTTCGATGCTTGGTATGGCGTCACAGAGTTGGCTTCACACGAGCTGCAACACAAAGAAACAAAGAAGGATGGACGCACTAGCGAGATGCGAGCTTTGAAGTGAAGCGGATGGTTTCTGCAGGCCCTTTTGAGCCGTTTCTTTCATGATATGCTTCCTCAACACACATAGCATTAATTCAGTCAAGCAGTTTAGGAATTGAATTTGCCAGTTTGGAAACCGACGACAATTCGATCCTCACTCGATCGGCCCTTTCCGAAGCCTTCCAGGCGGTTTCCCCTGGACCTGAGAGCCTCAGGGTGAGGCAGTAGGGCTGTCGGAAACAGGCAAGTTACGAAAAGGCAAGATTTGGTTCATTGATGATGCTCCTCAATTGCACTGATTCTTCTCTGTGCCCCTCGTGGATGGGTATGGGATGGATGCCATTGACTGCAGCTCGCTGTCCAATCTTCACATGTAACACGCCTATGCACAGTGAAGGTACACCCGACGCGGCCCTATCTGTTGACACACTCAATGCGCCCTCTCACCGGCAAAACTGCAGCATATGTGCAGAAACGTCTTGTAGGTCACATACACAAGAGAGAGACAGACCTATGCACAGCAGCCGGCATACCACCCCACCCACTCGGACCCCTGAAGACCGAAAACCGCTATCGCTACATCGTCAGCCCTCGAACAGACAAGATACCACCTGCACACACACGATCGAAGACGGCCGCGACCATGTGTGTAGCTGTGAGTGTCGTGTTGTGTGTGTGCGTACATTCTCACTTGATTGATGCAGTGGTCTGGATGCGCATCTGCAGCTATCGTCTACGTCGAAAGGGGCACCTGCACCTGTGCGCAACAATCACACAACGCTCCTGGTGGCTGCTTGTGTGTGTGTGTGTGTACTGACTGACCGCGTTTGGATCGATGCGTTTGAGCCATCTGACGATGCGTGCGACCTTGCCGGTGGTAATGCGGTTGCCCAGCACCTCGTTGATGGCCTTTTGCACGTTCATCTTGTCGGTCTCTAATACCTCAGCGAAGGTCTCGCCATCCCACTCCTCCTGTGCGCCACAGACATGGCCGTGACGCCCGCCATCCATCCATCCATCCATCTGTCTTGCAAGTGAAGGTACCTACCGTCCTAGCAGTGTCCACTAGGTTCGTCAGACGCGCGTCTTGCATGAATATCGCCACTATGTCGTCGTTGGTCAGACTCGACAGCTCAACCGTCTTGAACCGAGGCACATCATCTGTGTCAAACCAGACGCACAAGCAGCCGCATCGATGTACCCGTCGTGTGTTGACCGACTGACTGACCCTTCTCCTCCTTCTTGACGCCCCCACGAGTGGCCGCAGCGGCAGCAGCAGCCGACACACGACCTGACACCACACTCGCGCCACATGTGGGTGCACTTGTTGTCCGCCCCCCTCTCATCTCGCCCATTGGTTGACCGGTCGCCTGTTTGGTGCTGCCGTCTTTGTCCGAGTCCAGGTCGATCGGATTCGCTGCATCCCCCACCGCCCTCCCGCCCCCATGGCTGCCGCCATTGGCACCGCCACCAGCCCCACTGTTGTCGTGGCCCTCTCGCTCTTGTTTGACGACAGCACCGGCACCTGCCTGTCCGCCACCCTCTCCCTCCATCGTTTTGTCGTCGACATCAGGGGCCCCACCACCACCACCGCCACCAGCAGCAGCCGCTGCCGCACTCGCACTCGCCAGGGGGGCCGCATTGCCGTGGTCAGCAGTGTGCGCACCATGGCCGTGTGACTTGGTGGGGGGCGGGGGCGCAGACACGGGAGGCGTCTGCTCGTCCCACGAACCGGCACCCGAATCTAAAGGAAACGAATCAGAGAGGACGAGAATGCCGCCTTTCCCTGTTCTGCGTGTGCGTCGGTGTGTCCATACCTGTCCGGCGACGTTTGGTGCTTCGCTTGCTGCTCTTGCGGTCCTCACGCCCCTTCCGCTTGCGGCCACGACGGGGGGACGGGGGATAGGCGGCAGGGGCAGGGGCCGCTGCTGCTGCTGCTGCTGCTGCAGGTGCAGGTGCCGCTGCCGCAGGTGGCTCAACCTGACACGAACAAACCAGAGATGGGAGTGTTTCCTCTTCCACAATAAACCCATCCATCCCTCCCTCCCTCCCCAGTCCACCTGGCCATCGTCTGGGAAGGGGTAGTCGTTGAGCAGCTCCTCGTAGCCGGTGATGGGGGGGACGCCGTGCTTCTCGAATCTGGTGTTGCGATACTCCATCGCCGCCCTGCACATCTCCCGGGCGGTGTGGCCCTTCTCAACGCCGACGTACTCATCGCACACTGTCGCTCCGTCCCGCTGCAGCCTGATGCGGAGGGCCGGCTTCATCAACGCGCTCGCTACCGTGACGCCCAGACCACTTGCCATGCCCAGCTTGGCCTTGAGCTTGTCGAGAAACTTCTGCAGAGTACGCCGCATAGCTGCCGACACAGACAGCACAAAGACCATGTGCACCAGCCACACGTGCTGTGTGCTGTCTGCTGATGGTCAGTCGCCCCAGTACGCTGGCGTCGGATGTCCTCCTTGGATGCGTCGGGTGAATGGGTGGGTGAGCGGTCCATGGCCTGAAAGAAATGCCACACACACGCACACGCACACGAAGAGGCGTGGCGACTGACCGTGCCGCCGCCGGTGAGTGTCATATATCTAAGTCACCTCCTGTGCGTCACAGTCATCGCCCCCCCCGCTGGAAGAGCTGTCCTCGCCGTCCTCGCAGTCGTCCCCATCCTCCTCGACCGCGTCGGTGTCCATACCTGTCCGGCGACCTTTGCTGCTCCTTTTGTTGATTTCGCCGTCCTCAGGTCCCTTCTGCTTCCACTTGCGACGATGACGGGGGGACGGGGGATAGGCGGCAGCGGCAGGGGCCACTGCTGCTGCTGCTGCTGCGGCTGCTGCGGGTGGCTCCACCTGACACGAACAAACCAGAGACGGGAGTGTGTTCCCTCCCTCCCTCCCTCTTTCCCTCCCTCCCTCCCTCCCCAGTCCACCTGGCCATCGTCTGGGAAGGGGTGCTCGTCGAGCAGCTCCTCGTAGCCGGTGATGGGGGGGACGCCGTGCTTCTCGAACTCGGTGTTGCGGTACTCAATCGCCGCCCTGCGCATCTCCCGGGCGGTGTGGCCCTCCTCAACGCTGACGTGCTCGTCGCACACTGTCACTTTCTTGCGCTCCAGCCTGATGCGGAGGGCCGGCCTCTTCCTGCGCGTATCTGCCACGTGGATGCCCAGACCACGTTCCACACCCAGCTTGTCCCTGAGCTTGTCGAGGAATTCCTGCAGAGCACGCCGCATAGCTGCCGACACAGACAGCACAGAGAGCGTGCGCACTAGCCAAGCGTGCTGTGGCGTGTTGTGCTGTCTGTCTGCTGTCGCACCAGTACGCTGGCGTTTGATCTTCTGCTTGTACGCGCCGGGTGAATGGGAGGGTGAGCGGTCCTTGACCTGAAGAAAATGACACACACGCACACACAAAGAGGCGTGGCGACTGACGGCGCCGCGGTGAGTGTCATATATCTAAGTCACCTCCTGTGCGTCACAGTCATCGTCCTCCCCGCTGGAAGAGCTGTCGTCGTCGTCGTCCTCATAGTCGTCATCCTCCTCATCCTCCTCATCGTCCTTGGTCGCCCTCTTGCTCAGCTTGGCCACCTTCTGCCTGGCAGCACGCCCCGCACGACGATCACTACAGAACAGTGACCCACTCATGTCCTCATCACCGTCACCCACACCTGACACACAAACACCACACACACTTTACAGAGCCATTCTGTGCCCCTCATATCTCTCCCGAACTCACCTCTTCCATCGTTGGACTCTCCATGGCGGCTCTCCGCCCTTCCCTCTCCCGCTCCCTCCCGCACTTCGCCGGACCGCTCCTCGACGCCCTGACTATGGCGGCCTTCATCTCGCCCACCACGACGGCTGCTGTGCGCTGGCTGCTGCGCACCAGGACCCGTCATATCCTCCTCCTTCTTGACAGACGACTCATGGGCGGCAGCAGCAGCGTCCGGCTCCCCTTTCTTCTTGACTGACGGAGAGCGGCCGGCAGGGGCGCTTGCCATGATCTACAGATCTACGCGAGGAGGAGCCTGAGCACAGCGGCACCAGCAAGATCATAGACACGTCAGATCTTCCATACTCAAGAGCTTGATGCCTTCCTTCTTCCTGGGTGGTTGTCGGTCAAGATGAGAAGGCCGCGGAAACAAGGAAAAGCGGGTCGCAAGGTGCGAGCTGGGCTGGCCAGGATGTGAAGGAGGGAGTGAGAGGCGGAGAGGACGCAAATTCTTTGTATGCTTGCGATTGATGAGTCGTCACCACAAATGCAGTCCGGTCATCCATCCATCCATCCATCCACGCAATGCCATCCACTCACTCACCCACGGACCTGTTCCACCCACCCACCCACTCACGTACTCCACCAAATGGATGTCTACTGCTACACGTGCCTCTTCTCTGTGCATGATGGATGCGATCTGCGATGTGCGGTCGATATAGAAAAGGTCCACTAGCCTTTCACTAACAGCCCTCCATACTCGAGCGAGTAGTACGCAACCAACCCCCACATCCATCCATCCCTTGCACCATCTCCCCCTCCCCTCTCCCGACACCACCATTACCATCCCAAAGCAGAATGCGCATCCAAATTAGGCCTGTGTACGGTGCCTCTCTGTCTGTCTGTCTGTCTGTCGTCGTCTAGTAAAATTAAAGATGACCGACGGACGATACACAGAATAAAATAGCCGGTCGACAAGGGGACGCACCATCAGTCAGTAGACATTCCCCGTGCGTGTGCATGTGCGTGGAGATGCATAGAATGTCGACCAGCCGAAGAGAAGCATGATATTTCATCCTCACTCACCCATTCGCAAGCTCAGCGACACAGACACGCCAGCCGCACGTTTATATGAAGCGCACACACATGCAGCCACATGGTCTTTGTATGCAGAAAAGCGCACCAAAATTCAGCAAATAAGAGCTTGCTTGCGCCCGCTCCTAGAACCCTGAAACCATGCTTCCCTCCCCCCCCCCTCTCTCTCTGTCTCTGTCTCTCTCTCTCTGTCTCTCCCTGCCTCTGTCCTGTCTCATCTTCACCTTTTCCGACACGGCCATATGCACATGCAGGACTTATCCATCTCATCGTATCGACAGCAGCATCGCATCGATCGACATCCGCACCCATCCGTCCGTCCCTGATCCTTCCCAGCCAGCCTCAGGCGCAGCGCCATGCATATAATTATCAGGTATGTACACTCGCACACGCACATGCACATTGGTTCATGCACACACGCATACACGCATACACTCAGCGCAGCAGCTGATACATGACATGGCCTCTGCAACCAATCAACCAACCAACCCTCAACAAAGATGATGGCATCCCTTCCACCCACACGCCCACTTCCCCCCTCCCCATCCCGGGCTGCATCATGCCTCCTGCAGCTCTGGATTCTCCTCTTCTCCGACATCGACCGGCGCTGGCGTCGTGTAGTGGATCAGATCGCTCTTGAACTTCATGCACGTGAAGTACTTATCGACAGGGTGCTCAGGCAGCTCCTTCATCGTCCGGTTGTAGCCGTACGGGAGGCCACCACCGATGTGCCAGATGCCGCCGTAGTGTCCGCTGTTGGTGCTGGCGTCGCATGGGTCCGTCGGCCAGTCAAACGGCAGCCGTCCCGTCATGTTCTTCTCGCCAAACAAGACGTCCGCAACGCCCCCGCCCTCGCTGCCCGGCAGCCACGCCACGACGAAGCCGTCCGAAAGGTTGATGATCTGGTTGGAGTACAGTGGCCGGCCGGTGAGCATGACGGTGATCAGGGGGATGTCGGGGAACTTCGCCCTCGCCTGTGAGAGGACCTCAAGGTCGAACCAGTTGTCGCTCTCGCCACCGATGTGGACAAAGGAGATAGTCTGGTTGATCCGGATGTCTCCCGCCACCTCGGCGTAGGGGTTTTCGGCGACGACCACAATGACGGCGTCATAGGTGCCGTTGGTGTCTGCGGGGTCGAGGTTGTAGGAAAAGTCCACGGTGATGTTCTTCTCCTTGATGCCGCCCAAGATGCTGGTCGCGTCGCCGAAGACCTCGTTTGTGTTCTCCACAGACCCCTGCCAGTCGACCGTCCAGCCACCACACTGCAGAGCGATGTTGTCGCCGGCCCGGCCGGCAACCAGGATGCGCATATCGGTGCTGAGAGGCAGGACGTTGTCGTTGTTCTTGAGCATCACAAGCGACTTCTGCACGGCCTCACGCGCAACGGCACGGTGCTCCGGCGCGCCCAGGGAATGACCTGCAGGTGGGTGAGATAACACAACCATATAGGAACACTTGCTGTCGGTGTGATGGTGCTGACCTTCTTCTGTGAGGACGGCGGCTCTCTCTGAGGGGGTTGGTCTTGGGCCGTTAGGTGTTTTGATGGTGGGGATCATTCCCATGCGCGCCTTGAGGCGGATGACACGTGTGGCGGCGTCATCGATACGGGACTCGGGGATGGTGCCGTCGCGCACTTGGGAGGCTGTGTTTTGGAGCCAGATGGACCAGTCCTCGCCCCACGCGAGCATGTACACGTCAATGCCTGCAGGACCCACACACGGGACACACGTATGTGGGCGTGTCTCGTTCTGTGTATGTGAGCCTGTCCTGTCTGCATACCTGCATTGACGGATTGTGGGCATGAGAAGACGTCGCAGCCCAGCACGAACTGGTGGCCGTTGAAGTCGCTCACCACGATGCCGTCAAAGCCGAGGGTGTCCTTTAAGACGCTCTGGATCAGGTACTGATGGCCGTGCATCTTGGTGCCGTTGACGCGCGAGAAACTGATCTGCACAAATCAACCAGACACAAACAAGGACGGAAGATGCACCATTGCACACGCCTGTGCGTAGACGACTGCGTCTGGCTGACCATGATGGAGCCAACCCCCGCTTCAATGGCATCGAAATAAGGCAGAGCGTGCTCGTTGATGAGGTCCTCCTCGTCCAGGAATGTGTCCGCGGCGTCGATACCCTCCTCAGTCGCCCCCTCGGCGATCCAGTGCTTGGCCGAGGCCATGACGTGCCGCGCGTCAAGATAGCTCTTGCCGCCGTCCTCTGAGACATCGCCCTGCAGGCCCTTGATCATGGCCACTGAGAGGCGTCGGATGGTGCCCATGTCGGCCGAGTATCCCTCGTACACGCGGCCCCATCTGAGGTTCTGGGGGTTGGCCACACACGGGGCAAAGGCCCAGTCGACGCCGGTGAGGGCCACCTCGATGGCAGTGATCTCGCCAATCCTGCAGCACGACACACGTGTCACATTCTCGTGTGTCTGGTGGCCGCTTACCTCTTCATGAGGTCGGTGTCGTTGGCAGCGCCAAGGCCGATGTTGTGAGGAAAGACGGTGCCCGTCGGCCTGCACACAGACACGTGTGTGTGAGTGTGTTTGGTTGGTCTTGTTGTGGCTGTTGCTTGCCAAAGGCTTACTGGTTGTTGTGACCGTGAATGGCGTCTGCACACGACAAAAAACACAAGCACCGTGTGGATGCCGTCATCATGTGTCTGTTTGTGCGTGCCCTCGTACCCATGCCCCAGAGGTAGGGGATCCTGACGTCCCCTTGCTCAGCTGCACTCTCGAAGTACACGTTTGCTTGGGCTGTCCACTCTTCGGGCTGGTGGGTGCCAACATGGGCACCTGGCAATCCACACACACACACACACACACACACACACAAGACACATACGCACCATGATTGCAGCTTCCCTCCCTCACTCCTCCCTTCGGTGCCCCACCCACC
>CDMY01000718.1:205134-216565 GCA_001179505.1 Vitrella brassicaformis | reverse complement strand
CGCCCACCCACCAGGTCCGCTGAGTAGGTTGCCCAGGCTGTAGCCCCGCTCTGCAGTGATGCCCTCGACGTCCTGGTCGGGCGCCGCCACCATCACCATCTGTGCTATCTTGGCCTCCAGCGTCATGTTGCCCACGATGCGGGCTATCTCGGCCTCCATCGCCTCGTCCTTGAGCGGCATCACCTTGAGGTCACGCGGCCACGCAGCGTGGGCCTCGTGCGCAGTGGCGAAGGGCTCGTCGATGAAGTTGGGGTACGAGTTGGACTGCAGCTCTCGCTTGTGCGCGGCGGCGGGCTCCTCGGCAGTGACATCTGCAGGGCCACGAATCTGGCATGAGGCGACCTGAAAAATGGCCAGGAGGGCGGCGACGGAGAGGAAAGGACACGGCATGATCTCAGCGACGGAAGGGGCTCGAAAGAAAGAGGCTGCCTGCCGTTTGTGCCAGGCGTTAAAGCTCGCAGAAGTCGCGAACCTGCCTTGCATCATTCCAGCGACGCATTCATCACCAGCAGCGGAGTATCGTCAGCCTCTCCAACTCAGATGCGGTAAGTACGTGAGAGGCAGATCTGTGCTGGTTGATCAGGTCTGCTGACCAACTGGTGTGTTTGCTCTGTGGATCTGATCAGGTCACTCGTACTGCACCGAGCCGAAGTGAGAATGTAGAGGCATCCATCTCTCCCCTGAGCTCTCCTCTTCTCTCGGTACGGCGATATCACAGACAACGCATTTCACGCCCCATCCGCTGTGTGGATGTGCATGTGCCTTTGGGTCAGGGTGACGACTCCCGACGATGATGATGTGCCCAAGAACTACCCACTGGCAACAGCAGTCGAAGACCACGAGCAGCAGGGTAGGCAGACACTCGTACACACACGTATATGGCCCGTATGCCACTGGGGGGCTCTTGTGTGTAGGGGGCAGCTGGTTCTCTTGCACAAGTGTGTCAGCGCTGCGTGGTCGCTCACGGCAAATGAGGTCATGCAGCTGGCGCAGATGTGCGACCTGACGCGGGACATGGACATGACGGCCACATTCGACTCGATGCGCCTCCGACTGCACGCCCAGCTGACGGTGAGCGACCTGCCTTGTCCTGAACTCGCGTACATCGTGTTTGTCATGTGTCCCTTTGTGTGCGTGTGTGTGTGTGTGTGTGTTGCGCAGACGGCGGTAGATGGCAGCACGGTGGCCAGGGTGTACGAGATGTTCATCTGCCAGTGGGTCGGGACGCCCAACAAACGGCTTCGGCTGCTCTACCGGTATGCACATTCACCCCCCGCCCCCTCGGCCCACCGCCAGCCTAATCTCTCTCTCCTTGTGTGTTTCCCTTTCAGCTCCACACACGATGGCCCGTCGTATGGCGATCTACTTCGGTGCGTGGGCAGCACCAAGGGCCTCGTGTTCGTCGTGCGCAAGAATCAGTACGTCTTCGGCGCCTACATCAGCGAGGGCATCAAGCTGCCAGATGCTCCGATGCTCTACAACAGGTACGAGTGCGGTGGGTGGCAATTCTGCCTCGCCGGCAACTTCGACACGCCCACGAAGGTCGAGGTACCTCAGGCGCACGTGTATGTAGCCGGCAGTGAAGGGGCAGGGGAAATTTGTGGGAACATCAGTATCGAGGGCAGTCAGGGGTATACAAAGTTCTCGTTTCTGTGTCTGGGTTATTCCGAGACCGACATGCGTTTTTCTGCCGACATGCGCTTCTGCTGTCAGGGTATCGATGTGCGTGAACTGCCTACGGGCTATCGGGGGCATGTATATGAGCCAGATCTCTTCCCATGCACTGCTGGTTTTTCTGGCAGCCACACGAGGTTCCTGGCTGATGAGCTGGAAGTGCTCTGCCTGGTGTGAGCACTGTCTTGTCTGTGTCTGTCATGCATCCACGAGTAGCTCTTTAGGTTTTGTTAGTGTTAGGTACTGGTAGCTACTGCTGACAAAAGTGATGCGACGAGGCTGGCTTTTGTCGGTCAATTCTTTCGCTGAAGTGGGCGAGTCAAAACGTCGTGTACCTCGCTCCATGAGCCTATGGTGCGATGACGCTTGGGAGAACAGCAGCACATGTTTGTGTTGAGAGGCTGCTGGTCGTCTGATGATAGCGTCACTGACTATTGGCTAGGATACTGTCTCTGTGTGTGCGAACGGTTGTGGGAATGACTGCGTCTGTCCATGTCGACCCTTGAAGCCTTGTGCTACACACATCACACCAATCACACCAATACAGCGCCCGACCCACTAAGCAACTAAGCAACCAAAAACGAACGATCCGGACACGCCACGCACTCTACTACTTGCCACTCACGTAACATGGACTACTTCCATCTCGACAGCAGTGAACTCCTTGCTCCCAGTGAGCAGCACATTGCCCCACTCGTCGGTGAACTCGAACGCCGAGCCCCCAAGATGCAGGCGCACCCCAGGCGTCTTGTCAGCCAGGATTCTCAGTCGGCCCCTGCGCAGGTCGGGCAGGGGGGCGCATGGCGACGCCGTGTGGCTCGTGTACCCGAGCATCAGATCCCCACCGCCGATCCACACCTGCATGCAATCCACCAGACACACGACACACTGCCTGCCTACACTCACAATTTGCCCCCTTCTCCTCTCCACTCACCTTTGCGCAGTTGGCGACCCAGCCGTCGACGCCGGCCACCTCGACCACTCGCCGATGCGGGCGGATGTCGATTCGTGTCGGCTGGCGGTACAGCTCGTGGTACGTGAGCGTGCTGAACCACACGGGGCACTTGGCCTCCTTGGTCCCCTTGGGATCGCCGCACAGCAGGTCGCACCCGATGTAGCACGCGAAATCGGAAGGGCCCCGTGCGCGGATGATGAACAGGAGGCCACTGGCGCTGCCCACGCACCGGAGCAGGTCCGCAAACCGCCATCCGTCGACCGACGCCCTGCACGCAATGCACCAGACACACACACGCACACACATTAAAGTGGAGGCTGCACATGGACCAGTGCGTGCACCCGGTCCCTGCTCACCTACCTATACAGTAGCTTAAGTTTCGGCTGCGTCTTGCCGATCATGTCGACGAGCGCCTGATACTGATCCGGCGACGTGACGAACGAGTGCTTGGCGAAGGGCGGGCCGTCGAGGGGCTTGCAGAAGGGCACAGGAGCCATGCCGCACTGCTCCAACACCTGGTTGATGGCGGGGTCTCGGCCGTCGCCGGGAGGGCAGATGCTTGCGCCGCGCCAGGCCAGACGCTGTCGCCGCGCGAGGTCAACGGCCGACTCGAACAGATGGTCAGGCGTGTCGCGCACCTCCGGACACCACCTGAACACACCCAAACCAAGAGTGAGCGCCTGTCGCCCTTGTCTCTTGTCGTCTGCATACATGGTGAATCGGTGGTGGAGCGCCTGGTCGATGTGCTGCTGCGTGAGTGTGGCCTCAACCGTCGCCACCCGACTGCCTGACTCCACGAGATGCACGCCCACCACCTCGCCCACACCCCCCGTCTGCAGGAACGGGTCAACAGCCATATAGAATGTCGTCACTGCCTCGTCGATGCGCTCTAGACGATCCAAGGCGCTCTTGTAGGCGTCTGCGACAGACCCCGCGCCGATGTCCTGCCCCCATTTTTGATGCAAACCGGCAGGGGGCGGTCATGGAAGGGAAGAGCGGGCAGCAGCTTGCCGTCGCATGGAGCTGTGGGCGCGATGATTGTGATCTTGAATTGGTCCGCCTCTTCAAGTTCTTCTTCGACGATGGCCATGCTGTGGTCGAACAGCTGGTGGTGGTAGAAGCGGATGGACTCGTCGTCTTTCTCCGCATCAGTCAGGTCGCTCTCGAATCTGCCCTTCTCCGCTGCCCTTTTGACGCGCCGTTTGAGCCATCTGCCGAACGCCGAAGACGCGTCGAGAAACGGGCAGTGGTCTCTGCGGCCGTCTTGTGTGGGGGTGGTGTCGGGAGCGGCGGGGAGGGCGTCCATGTGGTGCAGCATGACGAGGGAGAGATAGGTCCCCTTCATGCCGGGCATCAGCAGCACGTTGGTAGGGATGACCAGGTCGTCGAAGCCTCCCACATTGAGACGCATCTCGGGCCTCTGGGCGGCGATTTCCTCATCGCTGCGCATGAACAGAGTGCCGCCTCGGCGCCTCACTGTCGAGCGGATGCCGTCGACCAGCTTCTTGCCAGCATCAGCGCCCTCTTGAACAGCCTCAGCTAGCCGTGCGGCGAGGCTATCGGCGCTGCGCGTTGTGTCTGCATGAGGCTGTCAAGATCCGCCGCAGCAACGGGTATCGGGGACGCCATTGTGCACAGCTCGTCTTGAGAGGCACTGGGACCATCACAGCATCCACATGAGCACCTCCATTCGGGAGCACCTCCACTCACATGCGAGCTAAATTTGTGACTTCAGCTTGCAGATCTGCCCGAAAAGAGGCGAATTCATCGCCGCGAGTCCTGATCTGACCATTGCCGAACGACAGCGTGCCTTTCGACTCATTGTCGAAGCGCTTCTTTGTGTTGCGGCTGTGCCATGGTGCGTCTGAAGGTGCGATGGCTGGCTCTGTCCTTTGAGTGGGAAGAGCGGACTTCACTCCCGCCACTCACAAGCACTCATCTCATGGAGGTGCGCACGACAGGTCATGAGTGCACCTTCCTCTTTCCGACTCATCAGTGGTGCGTCCATGAATGTGTGTGTGTGTGTGTGTGTGCAGGCGCTGCGTGAGTCACTGGAGGAGAATTTCGGAGAGATGGGGCTGGGGAGGAACCTATCGCGGCTAAAAGGTCAGCAGATGAAGACTCTTGCACACTGGGGCTGGTATGTGTCTGTGTCCCCTCAGTGATCTACTTCAGTCCCGCGACGGGCTTTGGGGTCATCAGATGTGCCAGGGTGCGATCACACCGGCCTCACTGGTCTGGCCCTTGCACCATGCACCCATGGCCGCGTGCTCTCTGTGTCTGGTTGCTCAGACCTATTATCAGCTGGTGTGGGCGGCGCTGACTCTCATGACGTCCATCGGTGGCGTACGAGTCGCCATTCAGGTCATCCACTGCTCAGGTATACAAACAGGGGGCCATTAGGATGCAGGGCGCATCCACGCGTGTGTGTTGCCTCTGCCCTCACACGCAGGTACCATCAAGCGTCTGCAGACGGAGGTCATCGGGTCGCTTCGCACGTGGCTGGAGGCCTTCAAGACCATACTCACCAAGCGAAATCCGAACCTCAAGTACGAGAGACCGCCCGTGAGTTGCTGCTTGGGGTAGACTCTCGCTGTGTGTATGTGCTGTGTGTCCATTTGCAGAGGACCTGCCTTGGATTTGCGGTTGTCTGAGGCGCAGCGCCACTTTGATGAGGCCGAGAAGGCCATCATGACGCTCACCATCTGACGAGAGCATACCTTGCAAGGAAGGGGCTTGTACAGACAGACGAGGATGAGTGCAAGTGCTGCAGATGAGCTCGTGTGTGAGGGTTGTGCTGACGACTTGTGTATAGACTTCACCATGGTGTTTGTCATTGAATGCCTTCATTGTTGCGAGTGTCACACTCACGACACATCCAATCTGTGAGTGTAGTCGTGAACATGACATTCGCACAGATCCAACACATCCTCACTTGTGTCATTCATCCACTCAGTCGGGGCAATAGATCCTACACTCGCGCAGTGCACTCAACAGATGATTGCACTTCCTTACACAGTCTGTGTGTGTGCAAAGAGAGAGATCGGTTAGTGATCCAGTCAGTCAATCGACTCGCTCATCCACGCATCGGCTTGCTGTCTGTCTGGGTGCATCCAAAACCTCGCACGCACGCCTCCCTGCATGGCGGGGCCCCAAGTTTGGCCCCCACGTCGATCCATTATTAGGGAGAGTCCTATGAGTGTTCCTACGACTGCAATCTCACGTTCGCTACATATGTAGAGAATGCTGTCCGTCCTCGTCCATAGCCATCCTCATCCATCTGTGTCCTCCTTTTCCGATGGAAATCATCAATCCGCTGATGTTCGGTTTCTGTCGCGCGGTTTCCCGTGGTCCCGCCCTTTCTGACGGCTCCCGTCCTCTGTCAGTGATGGTCGGATGTCGGTGGCTGTCGGTATCGCTGTCGGTGTTGCGAAACGCCCTCAATTTTTCTTGTCCTTATCGGGCGTTGCCGAGATGTCTCCAGGAGTACACGCAGAGACGGTACGACTAAGATGGATGAGGATAGGCCGAGCGTGCTGTGCTGATGCACTGCACACGTCACAAATGACCGCCCTGCTGCTGTGTTTCTTCATTGTCTGCAGATGAGGATAAAGCGCAGGTGGTTGCTCTGCCTGTGGCCGCAGGTGCTTTCTAGTGGTTTGTGCAGGTGGGGCTGCAGCTGTGCTGACGGCTCTGACGCGGCGGAGCGAGCAAGTTCGACCACGGCGACCTCACGACTGGACTCACGACGACGATGAGCCGCCCCGCGCAGTCACGGACATGTCACAAGCGATGTGTGTGTGTGTGGTTTCTTTTTTCTTCTTTTTTTTTTCGGTCCCGAGTTCGAGCCGCATCAGACGTTCATTCGGACGCCAATGGGACGAGTAAAAAGTAAACTGAAGGAGGAGAGACGCTCGTGGGCAGTGGTGTGACTGCGTCAGCTGTTCGTCGCTCGGGACGGCGCACATAGCAGAACAGTGGTGGGGCAGGAGAACGGCAATGGGGTGGCACCGATAGATCAGGTTGGACGAGTCTGTGACGAGTATGTCGAGAGGAAAGACGAGATTGACGGCCTGCCTGTCATAGCTATTGTCTACGCCATCCTCATGCCCTGGCTGCTGACTGCACGTGGCACCCAGCTCGTCGTTGACGGGCACGCATTCCCTTTCTACGCTGTGGTGGTGGAAGGCGATGAGGAAAGGAAGTATCCAGTTGCAGTCCACCAAGCCGGTCAGCACAAGGATGCGCGGAATGCATGCAGAACACAGAAATGGAATCCGTGTGTGTGTGGTGTGTGGTGTGTGGTGTGTGTGGTGTGTGTGTCGGCCCTCAGGTGAGAAACAGAAAGGGTCGGTGGAAGTCATCCACCAGCACCAGCAGCGCGTCGCCACCTGCTCCCTCTCGTCTGGAGTCGCATACACCAATGTGCTGTTCGTGGCCTTGGTCAATGACGCCAGCATCGGTGGCGATTTCAAATCTGCCCGCGGACCAGAGGCCAACGCCAGGGCTTTCGAGCGGTGCAGAGGGTCCAGCGGCCATACCTACACAGAGGTGGGGACGGCTCGCCTCAAGGCCATCCTGGAGTACCCGTATGGCCTGGAGAATGCTTTTTGCCAATGCTGGGCCCAGCCCATGGTCCACCAACCGAAGAATTACAGTGAGTCAGCCACCAGAGTTGACAGGCTCTTGTCAATTTTGCCGTTTTGTGTGCGCTTGCCGTTTTGTGTGCGCGCAGGCAAGGACATGAGGTCGGTGTTCGTGAAAGGCGCCTCCGACCCCAGCCGTGCGCGCCCCTGCAGTTCACCACCGACGACGGAGAGATCACGAAGGTGAGCTCACTTGTCGCTCCGCGTGCTTCAGATCTCACTGTCCTTCTCGTCACTGTCTCAGGATACTCGCCGCCGAGTCTCGCTTGAGGAGAAGCAAGAGGTGATTGATAAATTTCATGACGAGGCGCCGGCCGTCGCCAAGGAGATCTTCACCAAGATGGGAGGCAACTGGGACGACCTGGCTATCAAGGTCAAAGAAGGCGACTACGAAAAGACCGCCAACTACGTCATCAAGGTGGTTGAGGCATACTTCGCCAAGTGAGCGTCACACGCAGACATGGACACACACACATACACACACGCACGCACGCACGGGCGCACACACACATACATCCACACGCAGACATCCATTCCTCTCCGTCTATTCTGTCATTAGGTATCCATTGGTGTCCCTCACCGAGCACGTTAGCGTTGGCTGCCTCCCAGGAGCATCCATCGACAACCGGGTGCCCGAAGAGTGCAATACATACTGACTTTCGTCAGATTTTCGTTGGTGCATGAGGGAGGGATGGAGGGAACGAGCGACGCTGTGTTTTTTCACTCGGCTGGGCGGCACACCAGCCAATGACATGACTGACCTGGCGTCGGCGCCGATGCTGATGCATACCTGTATGGTGTTTTACCCATTGCGAGCGTACGGATCTCGTTAACGAGAATGGTCGTCTGTCTGCATGGTCGTCTGTCTGTGTGTGCGTGTGGTCTGGTCGATGCAGAACACCCGACGGTCTCACCACACACACCCGTAGTGCGTCTGTCTGTCTGTCTTCCTGTCTGTCTGTCTTCCTGTCTGTCTGTCTGTCGGTGCGTGTGTTTCGTTCTCCCGGGAAAGGGAAACAGGGCGAGAGAGAAATGTGCCTTGCCTGCCTGCCTGCCTGCCTGCCTGCGTCCCTGCCTGTCTGCTTGCAACTGCGGCCGGTTTATCGTTGGCGTTTTGTGTATTGGTGCATGTGTGCGCATCCATTCTCCATGCGTCTGGTCGTCTGTTGGGCCGTTGAGCATCTCCCTGACTAGTTCTCTGGATGTTTCCGTGTGTACTGTGAGAGAGATCTGGTGAAAGTGCCCCCCCTCCTCGCATCGTAAGGAGTGACCTGCTCAAGAGAGACGGCGATGTCGTAGCAGTTTTGATATGGCTTGGCTGCCTCGTGGTCTGTGCAAACACTTCATGCCGTTCAAAGCAGATTCACAGAGCGCTTCCAATGATGGACACTGACGCTTCCTGCCCCTTCTGCATGATAGACATGCCGCTGACAGCCTGTTGCTCCTCTCGAGGCAGCCAATGAGTCCGCACTCGGTTTTCCTCGGCGTGTTGCATCAGATCCGGGTCAAGGCCGTCACCACGAGCACCAGAGGAGCAAAGAATGAAGGCAGAAGATGCTTGCACGGAAGGGCGTGCGAGTGCGAGCTAGGCGATGATCGGAGCCGAGAGGCCGGGCGTCCTGGGAAGGAGGCGGGGGCGGCGCCGTGGGTGTCGGCGGTGTCGTATCGGGCCAGCCTGTGAAGAGATCTCTGAAAAGGAAGCTGGATGAATCAATGAATGATGTAAGCCTATGAAGGAGAGGCAGGTACACCTACTTAGGTGTTGTGTCGATTTTGTTCTCTCTGCTGAGAGCGGTTTTTTGTGCCTCGTGTGTGCTTCATGCAGTGAATCAGATCTGATCCCTTGCAGTGTCGCGACTTCATCATATCGGCCGAGATACAGCAGGTGGGTGTGTTGGAACGGTTAGGCGATGACGGTGCGTGTGTGACTGTCCCATTGGTGCATTATTTCAGGTTCGCAGTGAGACGAAGCATGAGCCCTCCGCCAGCCGTGACGGTCTGCTGCCTCATGGTACTACCGATGGCTCGCAGCCTCGCACTCGGCGACCCCTGCAGCCAGCCGTATGGCACAGGTATGCCAAACCTGCG
Organism: Vitrella brassicaformis; assembly: GCA_001179505.1. Classification (NCBI taxonomy): domain Eukaryota; family Vitrellaceae; genus Vitrella; species Vitrella brassicaformis. The sequence continues at coordinate 207,202 of CDMY01000718.1, read as the reverse complement.
ACATGGAAAGGCGCAACCATTCATTGATGTGTGTGTGTGTGTGTGTGTGTGACGCAGGCTCTCCGCCGCACGAGAGTGCGCTGACAGGGGAGGAGAGAGACCACCGTGCCCGCACGGGGGTCCACATGGCCCCGGGGCATGTGTGCATCGGCAAGTGGGCCACCCACCGGCGCAAGCGGATTCACGCCGCTTCTTGCTTGCCGCATCGTCCAGCGGATGCAGCTCACACAACGGCGTGTTTGTCGTCTTCCCTCGTCACCGCCTTGTTCGCACTTTTCCCGGCTACAGTCTACCTCTCTGGAGCGCTCAGTCCCCCCGTCTTCGTGACCGGTGCGGTGCTCATCTCAGCCGTACTCATCAGCAGCACTTGGGGGCGGCACACGCCGAGCAAACCAGGCGGCAGCACGGGCCACCTCCTCAACTGCACCTGGTCATTCCCATGGGTCTCACTTCCCATCGCCGCCGTGGGCGTTACTTTGGGGTGTATGATGGGGTGGGTCGGGGGCGGGGGTGCCCGGACGGTCCCTCTGCGCCTGGTGTGTGCCACCCGTGTGGGGTTGGCTGAGCTCTGGGGGTCGAGCTGGCGTGTGTTTGATCGCCTCGTGTTCTTCTTCGCTTGCGTCTGCCTGGCCGATTTCCTTCGCATAAAGATAAATCGTAAGCTGAGAGAAAATCTTACGGTTACATTGCCCTTTTGTGCATTGCCTCTTCCATTGTGTGGACATGTAGGCTCTAAGTCGTCCTGTTGGACGAGCGTCGTGCGGCAGGTCGCCGGTGCCGTCTTGAACACCGGCGTCTGCATTTTCACCGTTTGTCTGTGTGGTGCCGCCGCAGCCCCCCTGGCCTCAGTCGTGTACGGCGAATTGATTGGCGTCCCGGCCTCTGTCTACGGCCTCGCCGTGATGCTCGTCATGGGCTGGGTATCCTGCCCACTGATGCACCATGGGGGCGAAGGTGCAAGTCAGTCGGCCAGCGGCAGCCCCACCAGTGGCCCGGCGCACCAGCAGCAGGGAGGCGGAGCTGGACCTGGGCGCGGCAGCGGGGACGGCTCGCCGCCAGATGGCGAGGGTGAGGGGGGCGGCAAGGGGGACGGCGATCAAGACGGTGGGCGAGACCACCGCCGCCGTTCGACAGCTCCTGGCCGTTCCCCGCGCACGGGTGGGTGCCGAATGCATGAATGCACACATCGTATTGATTGATACCTTTCTGTTTGTGTGTCCCTCTCTGTCAGCCATGAGGATCTGGGTGTTTGAGGCGGACGAGGCTGAGGTCGTCTCCAAGGCCGAAGCGGCCGACATTGCAACTCGTCGAGTGCCCCCCCACCTGATGCAGGAACAGCCGCCGTGGCCCGACTGCGTCTGCGTCGAGATGGACGGTCAGCCGACACACACACTCTCACACACACACTCACACACGCAGGCAATTCAGTGCATTGTTTTCCCGCTCGTGTCTGGTCAGGTACGACGCGTTCGGCCGTTTCTGAGCTGCTCAGCAGCAGTATCCCGCCCCTGTTGTTTCAATTCGTAGACGACACGGACGGTGCGCCGCCGACAAACGTCACCCATACTCGTACATGTGCTGCATATGTGTCGTTCGTCGGTCTGCTTCAGGTTTCGGTCGACCCAACGCCCCCCGCGGGCAGCCACTGCAGCAACACAGCACGGACACACCAGCAGGTGACTGATGCTGACACATGCGTACTCGTGAAGCCATCTCATGCACGCCTCCCTGTGCCTGCCGTCTCCTAGGGTGGCCCCATGGTGGATATGCGCATCCCGGCATGGAGGGTAGGTACATGTACAGGAATGAACATGTGCACCCACTTGGCTCTCCTCACTCCTATGCGTGTCAGAGGGTGGTGACGTGGCCACCGCGTTCCCTCTTCAGGTGACACCCCAGTACGCTCAAGCAGGTAACCTCAGTGAACCAGCTCAGGGAGCGACTGCGTTGTTTCATGCGCGTCGCCCTTTAGGTGCACATTCAACGGTCCCTCAAGCGGCTGCTGGGCACCTATCTCCTCCTTCGGATGCGTTCTCGCCCGCGACCGACGTCACATTGGTACGGCGGG